>JAMQGT020006602.1:0-243774 GCA_024447675.2 Pterophyllum scalare
TCACTGAATACATGTGACAGAAGCTCTGGGACGTAGGGCGTTTGTCTGTTTATGCCTGTCAGTACTCTGCAGTACATTACCTAGAAGAGGCTGTTCAACCTGCTGCTACGTTCACAGAGTTGTCCAAGCAGTGAAGAAAGTTTCAGGTTTTGAAAAAAAAAACACTTGTACCTAGAGCATCAGATAGATTTTTTTTTTTGCCTAGTTATCATTTTGTCCACTGACTTGTCCAAGCTTCCTCAAATCCGGCCTTTAGGGACACACTCACACCATGCTGACATGTGCCAAGTTCAGCGCTAATAGTTCTTAGCTCTAATCACCTTGCTGGTGCAGAAATACAATTTTGTGTCTGTCTGGTAAACTGTTATAGTTGGCAATTCTGTTGTAGATTCAGCTAAAGCTAAAGCAGACAAGAAAGTAAAATCTGAGGTAAAATCTTTAAGAACTGAGAAGTGGTCTTTGTGTTATAAATGAGTAACGCATGAAGACTATGCATACATTAAAAAAAATCCTCAAAAAATTTCTGATGTGTTGTAAGAAAAAATAAACATTCCTAAAGACTGAAGCAACAGGAAATGAATACTGGCGCCACATGAGGCTGCTCTGGCTTTCCTGTTAGTTTGGTCTACACACTAGAACAGCTGCTGACATAAATAATGGAAGAGAAGGAAACCATTGGAATTTGAAACCACATCCTTTGGTGCTTCCATACACTCTGGCAATTTCAAATTATCTTTGGCAAAAGTACAACATATATTCTGCATCCATTTGCTGTGAGGGTGGAGAATGCGGTGTCTGTGGCCTGTAAGAGAAGATGGATGCGCATTGTTTTGGAATCAAAAAAGTTTTCAATTTTGTCAAATGGGTGTGCTGAGGGAATTAATTTTAAACCAACTAGAAGAGAATAAAAACCTGAATCTCACCCTGCCACTGCATGAATAATGGAAAACACTAACTGCTACAGCTGTAATACTGTAACCTCATCCATTCTGTATCACACTCTGTCCCTCTCTTTTTCATTCCTTTTCCTCTGTTTTCACTTGCATCCCTTAATTTCTCTTCCGACCCTCTGTCCATCTCCTCCCCCTCCAGTTCTAACCCGTTCGCTCACCCTACCCTCTCATTCTCAACAAACCTTCCCTCCATTTATGCTGCTTTGCTTATCTATTTGATTGCTGGATGGAGAGAAACCACATATTTTGCCCTTTATTTGCTAAAGAAACATTAAATTTCCCCAAGCTCTTCTGTTCTTACCCCCCCTCCCCCCCAAACTCCAATAAGTATCACCACTCTTTCATTTTATTGGTGTTTTCCTGCTGTCTTTTCAGCATTTTCTCTTCTCACTTCTTAGTTCTCCACCTTTCCATTTGTCTCTCTTGCCATACACTATGGCCCAATTTCACTTGGCTTCACCACATTAAGCCAGGTTTCAAACCAACTGCCACAAAGTGTTTGTGGGTTATAAAGCCCTCCAACACTGAATCTGCATCAGTGCATGCTTACTAACCACACTGGGTGGAAGTGTAGAATCTGTTTTGTGACTGATATGGAGAAAAATAAACTCATGCAGATATAAGATTTTTGTTGTTGAGTGAAACTTAAATGGAACATGTGCATTTCCCAATAAGTAATGGGTGTGATCTTAAACCATCCCTCTGATGTGGCTCTAAATAGCCACAGATGCTGATTTGAAGCTCCTGCCAGAAAAAAGTTTGTTGCTGTATTTATATGATATAAAAGTTGGAAGTAGCCACTGTGACTCAATCCTTGGTTTCAAAGCCACAGTGTTAATGTTTTGGCCACCGCCATGTTGATTTTTGAAGCCACAAGTGGCCACATTTGGATGAGAGGGTGGAGTGCTGAGTTACATGCCATTAGTAAGTGAGCATGTTTAGCAAGCTACATCCATCCAACTGTATGGTTTCATCACATAGACACAGATACAGACACAGAATATATGGACAAACGTACTGGGCCATCTGCACATCACATGCACAGTACAGGAGCTGCTCAGCCATGGAAACCCATGCCATGAAGCTCCCAGTGCACAATTTTTGTGCTCATGTTAATGCCATGGAACTCTGCAGTTACTGAGTCAGAGTGTTGGCAGCTTTTTTTCCGGTTAGGGACGCTTCACAAATATCGACATTTTCCAGAGCGTACAAAGCGCACGACAGGTGGGAGGGGGGTAACACTCAGCATACGCTTTTCAAATACTTAGAAAATGTTGGTCGGTCTGTGTAATTTGCAGCGCTGCCGGTCTGACCGCGGCATCCACACCACTGTACCATTCCTGGGCTGCATGGCCTCCGGTCTGACGGATCAGTTCAAAGGCCTCATTGAATTCGCTTAAAATAGAGTTTCTTATCATCGATTCACAAAATGACTCGACTGACTATTAAACACGAACAAGCTGTGAGTGCGGTGCAGCAGGTGTGGAAAGCACCCAAAGCCACCTGAAATAAATTCAGCAAGAAGTGGAAGCATTGTTCAAAATAGAAACCGTAGCAGTAAACTGCAGAAAACGATGATGGCTTTGGCCTGTTTTCATCTATGCTGGCCCGTAGTATCTGTGCGTAATTTGGCGATCGGCGGCCGGCACTGTTGCCAACTTTTGTGCAGAGAATTGTGTCGGCTGTCTCAAAATCGCTAAACGACGAATCGAGGTCGGGGGTGGGGGTGCTGTCCCCTTCGGAGGAAGCGTATGAAGGGACGCAGTATGAGCGCTGTATGTGCACAAAACACGATGACAGCGGAGTTTTCAGGTTTCCGTGTTGTGTCAAAAAGGGATTTCCTTTTTTTTTTGCCTTTTTTGATTTTTTTTATAAATGTTTTTTTCTTTGCTTTAATATACTGGTGCAAAGGATTTATGAAGGGATTATATATAAAATGAAGAAATGACTTGTTCTTACCCTCATTAATAAGGGAATATATTGTAGCGTCTGTTAAGAGGTTGAAGAAGATGGCGAGTGATTGCCAGCAAAAGTTGCCCTTTTATTAACAATTAAATGGTTGCCGTGGGCTGCAACCACGCCAAAAACAACAACGACACTGGACTCCAGCTCGTGCACGCAGAAGTTCAAGTAAGAACAAAACAGTGGGAAATCAGAACATCTGCACAGAACGGCATCTAACTTTAACAGAACCGCTACAATATGAAAGTCACTTTGCCAAGAAGTGACTGCAGCTTCTATCATGTGATAGGACAGGACAGACTCAAAATGAATTGATATCATTCATAAGAAATGAGGTTTGACATATTCTTGACAAGTCATTTACAACAATATAAATACCAGCAATAATTTTTTGGGCAAATACTGGAAATCACTTTTTGGCGCAAGACCGGCTGCTCATATGACAAATCACTCCACTGCCACTGTGTACAGTGTGGCGGCATGGACATTTTGCGTACATGCATTGCAGTACACATTCACATTAAAATTCAAATCAGTTTATTGAAGCCTATAAATTCTAATATATAGGTATATCTGTTAATTATAGGTGTACCCTGCCTTTTGCCCCATGACAGCTGGGATTGGCTCCAGCCCTCCTGAAAAGGATAAGTGGAAGATAATGGATGGATGGATTTTTATTAGTGCAACAATACAATGTTTTAATAGATAGGAAAGAGTATATTTGATACCAAGATTTACAGAATTTTTCAGCACCAGGAGGTGTTTTTACAGAACGCCACAAGAGACATGGAAGAAAAAAACGAAGGAAAAAAGAGAGAGAGATGTACTTTTGCAAGATCTCTCTCTCTCTCTACACACACACACACTCAACTTGAGCTTTTATTTTATGAATATATATATGATATAGATAAACAGGTGTGTGTCCTCCATCACTGTGGTTGTTTATGGGCTGAGTGGCTGAGAGGAGAAGGGGGCGGGGCAGCGCTGTGTGTGTTTGTGGCGATCGAGTGAAGCAGCGATGGCGTGAGAGAGAGACAGTCAGTCAGGTTCATTCTTTCATGTCAGTACAGTTTTGGTTACGACAAACAGGAACCGCTGAGTTATGAATTAAAGACCTTTGCTGGCAATCTCTTGCCGATCCTTTCAACGTCCTGATGGATGCTGCCGCATCAAGATTAACGTGGAAGCACACGGCCTAAAATTAAAAGGTTTTGCAAGATCTCACAAAAGTACATCTTTGTTTCCTCCCATGTCTCTTGTGGGGTTCCATAGTTTCAATACTTCCTAGTACATTACAATACCAAAGAACCAGGTGAAATTAAATGTCATGAAAGAAGATCAACATTTTCTTTGTACACTTTTTTTTTGGGGGGGGGGGTACGCTTTGTGCGCTCCAGAAAATGTTGATATTTGCGAATCATCCCTTACTTTTTATAAATTCATGGAATAGCTACTGTAGTAGGAAAAAAATTCCACAAATTGACTTGTTGCAATTGTGGGATCCTATTAGGTACCACATTCAAATTCAGTCAGACCACGAGGAGCTGATGTAATCCACCAAGGCTAACCAAGCAGACTACACACAAAGAGTCAAAGAAAAAGTTGCAAGTCAAAACGCTGCATCTTGTGTGTGTTGGGCACCTGAAGTAATGGGCACTTTACAGTTATGTAACAGACTAATAAAATATTAGAATTTCACTTAACAAACCTTCCTCAGTCACTTGCATTGAGTTGTGGTTTGAATGAGCCGAGGTGAAGTTTGGCAAACGGGTAGTGACAACAGCTGCCTTGGTCAGCACTTGTCAATCAAAGTCACCATGGCTCTAACTTTAAGACTTACCAGTATGCTAATAAAATGCTAATTATAAAAAGCAAAATGTTATTAAAAAATGAAACCATAAGAGCCAAATCAGCTTTTCTAGCAGGCTGTAAATGTTTCTGCTGTGAAGCTGAACATTCTAACATGGGTGTCTATGGAAACAGATTCACTTATGGAGCCAGCCTAAAAATTGCCAGTTTTTGGACATTTCTGCATTTGCATCATTACTCACATTTATCAGCCAAAGATTTTGCTGCCTGATTTCCGCACTATTTCGTAAAATTAAGAAATCCCTTATGAGCCACAAGTCTTACTCAACATCGTAGTGAACATTGAGTAAGACTGGATGGAATTGGGTTGTGTTTCAGCTCAGAGCTGATTGCACCCACTCTAGACAATGTTTGCTCTTTCATCAGATGCAGCACATTTCAGAAGCATCGTAACATCACTATGCCATGCTAATTAAAGGCCTTTTTTTAAAAAAAAACAGAAACCGCACCAACTACCCAGAAAAGATGAAGATGGCCAAAAGTCAGACATAGAACTGGCAGAATCAAAGACCACTGTGGACAAAATGCCATGCTTCTGAGATGCTCATGATGCAGAGCTGTTTGGAAAGGCATACCTCCGACATGCGCTCTGTGTTTTCCCATTACAGAGTTAAGGGCTGTCGAGTCCGAACTCGAAGCTGGGCCTTTGTCTTTCTTTCCTTGCTGCCTCACTACATCTATCTTGAAAAAAACCTCTTTTGTCTTTTGCCTTTACAGTCTCCAAATATTCTTTTTCTTTCTCAACCTCATTCATGGGGCACATGGTATAAAAATAAACACACATTTGAGGATTTTTGTTTGTTTGTTTGTTTGTTTTTGGACAGGAGCGCTGAATAAATAAAATACATACATTTTGGAAGAAATACCAGACTAAGAGAAACAGTCAAGGGCAAACACATTATCCCCCATTAAAAACTGCATTGTTCCATTATAATTCACTGACTGGATTGATATTATTTCTGGCTGTTCTGATAATTTACATAGCAAAATTAAACCCATTTCTTTGAGGTTTTATATATTTTTAGACAAAAATAATGACCCACTAAAAGGAGCAAATTTATAAATTTCAGCTTTTCTCCTGTAATTTATGACTTCATATATCAAAAGGTAATATTTCTGCTGCAGGAAGGTGCTGCTCAGCATACGAGATTCTCTTGAGGCGAGGACAGCTCAGAAATTTGCTTCTCGTCACAGAAAATGGGAAGAAAATGCAAAGCAGCAGCTAATTATGCACTGAAGTTTCTCTAAAAAAATAAATACTTTTCTGCACTGCTAATGATATTTTTAACAGCAATTTAAAACTGATATGATGACCACTAATGATAATTATAAATAGAAATTGTGAAACTACTTTAAAAATGTAGCCTGCATCACCTTTTAACTCCACCACTTACTGCAGGAAAAAAAAATACCTGCATTAGAAGTTTTTTCAGATCATTTTCCAGACAGCTGCTTCTCCCCAGTGACCCTGTGTTTTTGGGCAGATGATACTACTGCATGCCATCACCTCACCCCACAGTCAGTCATGCTCGCCCCTCTCTGAGCCTGGCTCTGTTAGAGGTCGCTGCCGGTTAAAAGTGAGTTTTTTCCCCCAACATCGCCAAGAACTTGCTCAGCGGGGATTGTCTGATTCTTTGGGTTCTCTTTCTATATTATAAGGTAAGGATGCCGCAATATTAAAGTACCTTGATGTGACTGCTGTTGTGAACTGGTGCTAAACTGAATTGAATCAAGGCACCAAGACCAAAGGACATCTTATGTGAAATGGTAAGACACAGGTGTCATCTGATAAGGCTCCTCTATATTATGCACTCTTGATGAGAACACACTGAGAAGTTTTGACTTGTGCGAATGAA
Organism: Pterophyllum scalare; assembly: GCA_024447675.2. Taxonomy (NCBI): domain Eukaryota; kingdom Metazoa; phylum Chordata; class Actinopteri; order Cichliformes; family Cichlidae; genus Pterophyllum; species Pterophyllum scalare. The sequence continues at coordinate 6,641 of JAMQGT020006602.1, forward strand.
GCGAAAACAATCAGGGTAGAGCAAAAAAATCACAAGGGTGAGAAATGAGCAACGACAGGAAGCGATGTAATGGAAGATGCACAAGAATGAGCGGGAAGTGCCTGTTAGGGACATGATGCGCACACAAACACAAACAGAGGGAAAACTAAACCAGGAAACAGAGATGGCATGGTGAAAAACAAATCTGTACTCAAGTACTTAAAACCCAACACCATCACACTATATTTATTGGAGGCCTTCATGAAATTTAGACACTGATGTTTACTTTGTTTTTGGAACATTTTCCTAATTATTTCTTTTAATTTAGATCTGTCTGCTAGTTGAAATAAGGAATAATGAAAGTGAGGCAGAAACAATCTGGGATCAAGCAGAACTCAGGGGTATCATGCACTGTCAACCTGGGTCAGCAGGCTGTCGCCAAAAACAACAGAAAATGTGATTAAACGTTGCACCAAAATTCTACTTTGATGTGAGTTTGTTAATGACTCGGCTCTTCTACGACTTTTCCCCTTCGCGGATCACATTACGATTTGGAGACACTAAACTACATTTCAGCAGAATTATCTTGATTTCTTGCATCTAATACCTTTTTACCTAACCAAATTCAAACCTTAATCTTACAATTTCATCTACCTTCAACTTCTCTTCTATTATCCCGTCATGTCTTACTTTGTCAACATCTGTCTCTTTTATCCCTTCCTCACATTCCCTCTCCTTTCTTTTTCCTTCTTAAATGCTACACTGCTTTTTTTTCCCTCTCCTCTGACCTGCTGCCAGGCAGCAGAGAAGAGAGAAATAAAGAACATGAATCAGTTTCTGGAGTTTCTGTACCTTTTCTCTCTGAAGAGCCTGATGATAAGAGAAGTATTACAGAGACGGATGATGGGTAATTATGTTGGTCTGGAGATATACTTCGCTAATCTGGCCTCTCCTCCCTCCTCATCTCTAATTCTTTCTGTCTCTCCATTTCTCTCAGAGTTTCTCATTATCTACGTCGTCCTCCCTTTATTTTTCACGAGTCTTTCCCGTTCTTTCTTTCTCTTGGGGGCCGTAGGATATGATATGTGCAGTGATTGAAAAAGGACTGACTGTGTGCGTTTAATTCAATTTTTAGACTGCAGGCGCTGCAGATTTATGTGTTAGTGTGTGTGGCAGGATGACAGTTTGGTGAAATAACCTTGATGTACATTTTTGTTATAGTAAAGGTATATGTACAATGTAAATTTTTTTTTGTAAAAAATCCCTCGGGGTATTTTTTTCTTTTGTTTTTCAGGGGTTTTTATTTATTCATTTAATTTTTCACTCATATGGAATGCATTGTTAAAACTTAAGGATTTTTTTTTTAATTTTTTTTTTAGGGCACTAATAAATTAAAAAGTAATGGTCCCACACGGAACTCAAACTCTTACCTCCTGCGACTTGTGTCACAAACACACCTACAAACTTCTTACATGAAATGAAAACATATCATGGTCAGGCTGTGTGGCAGGCAGAGCAAATACAAAACACAGAGGCAAACAAACTTAAGTAAAAAAGCAGGTTTAATGCTGAGTCTTCTTACAAGGTTCCAAAACACAAAATCCCCAGGCCAAGGTGGGGGTGGAGTCAGCAAACTCAACACTTTGAAGACAAGCGAGGAAATCACGAAACAGATGCCCACAGATTGAGGGGGTCATAGATGAGGACGCGACAACAAACTGATGAAAAGTAAGGGTTCAAATACACACAAGGTAGTTAGGGAGAGTGGAGACAGCAGGGAAGAGCAGGTGAACCAAAACTGAATACAAAGCACATGAGACAAGGGACTGTCAAAATAAGACAGGAAGTGGCTACACGTGACACAAATGCAGACTTGACACAACACGGGGAAGCAGGTACACAGAAGGATGCAAAACACAAACACCTGCCGGTGGTTTCTTCTTGCTAAAAGGAGTTTATTCTTCCACTGTCCAAAAGAGACAGTTGTTGGGGAATTTTCTGTATTATTTTAGGGTCTTTACCTTACAATATAAAGCACCTTAAAATTACTGTTGTGATTTGGTGCTGTATACAAATAAAATTTTAATGAATTTAATAGAATATGTACTGCAGGAAAAGAGCAGGTCATCTAATTGGGTGCAAGCTGTCCATGAAGTTGCATGACTCAGTTTGGGTGAATGAATTTCTAGTATTTTATGAGTCTGTTTTTTAATGTATTCCACAGTGTGTCATACCTGTACAGTTTCTGTGTCTGTGAGGACTCCAGCATGGATGATACATTGCAGAGCAGCTGCTAACAGATGACCGAACATTAGCAGGGTCCAGAGGAAGGCCATGGTGTGGTTGTGGTCCAGACACAATATCTTTTATGTCACTTCCTTTTAAGATTTTGTACTCATAAACATCATCTTTGGTTGACACTAGTTTATTTGTGTGCTGTCTTCTGTACCATAAGATTTAATTTGCTAAAGCAACTGTGGACCTGCCCACAGAAGTCAATATTGCCTCATAATGAATCTGTGCCTTGGATAATACTTATTTTACTGCCAAGGAGTCTTCCAGTGCTCATGCTTGCAGTAAAAATATGGTTTCAGACAGCTTTTTAGGCAGCCTAAAAAGTATGAAACTACGCCACACATACCTTAACTAATCAACAATGTGCTGATGGATGCAGCTTACTGACCAACCTAACTGGTAATTCAGCCCTCCACCCTCTCCAAATCAGGCTATTTCTGGCTTCAAGACGCTATCAAGCTATGGTGAAGCTTGAAAATGCAAAATGCAGAAGTCCAGAAACCAATGAGTGACATCATGCTGGATATATCCATTTTTTTTTCTGATGTTGGAGGACTTGTTTATGTTTTAATATAATATAAACTGCTTGCATATAAACAGCACTGCAGACACTTCGTCATTATGAAGCTGTGCGTCGCCTGCAGTTGTTTCTATGATTGTGGTTGTGAGACAGCTACCTGTTAGTTCAGGTTAAATTGCCAATAAGAGGGAAATTAATGAGCTTGTTAAACCTATTAAGTGAGTGAGTGGTCTGCTCAGAGGTATAGATTCTGAGTGACTAACAGCCAAAAAGTGATACATCTGATATGACACAGAGCCCAATAACTCACCTCAGCCTGAAAACGCACTTTTAACCAGCCTAAACATGACTATATGGCTTCATGACAGACCAGGACAGACAGCCTCAATATTTTTAGCAGATCTTTTTTAAAGGGTCACACTTTGGTTCACAGATGGACATCTCAGTGGTTACTGTACAGATGTGTCAGGCATTCTTAGTCCTCTGAGGATGAAGCATGTTCAGTAGGATGTGACCCTGACTTTTCCAGCCCTCTCATTACTAGAATAACTTTTGTAGTCTGAGCATAAGGTCTCAAAAGCTACTGAACAGATGGTCATAAAGTAGGTCCAGGGGTTTACCCCAAGATAAATTGGTGATTTGTTCAGTTTGACCATTAAAATAATTAAGTTTTCTCAGTATTTGAGCAAACACCCTTAAACCTAATAATAATCTCAGCTATTTAGCCTCACATTTACATCTAATGACTTTTAGAACTGAAATCATTAATTTACTAAAGGGGCCTGTGGCCAGCATAACAGAGTGCACAGTGAACAAAACTAGTAATAGACCAGCTGCGCCACTCTGGGTAGACTGGCTGCCAGTCCCCATGACCCATGAATTTCTGCTGCAACCAAATATCTGATGGAGGAAACCTGCAAAAAAGATTATGGGTTGTGGTTTTAAAAAAGGTTTTATGTTTGTTGAACCCTACCTACCCCCATGTTTCCACACGGTCCTCCTATATCAAGCTATCTGGTTATTCGTGCCGGTTCACACCTCTGGTGTCTCTCGGGGCGAGTTTTAATTACAGGGGATGGCTGGAAAGTGAAATGACATGTTTCTGTGTGACTGAATGCTCACTCAGTTTCTAAGAGAAATTTGCCAGAGAAGTCGTCAAGACTCGGGGGTCCAGTGTGTGCGTGTGTGTGTGTCTGTGTGTGTGTAATCTTTCCTTTTTTCTATTATATTTTGTGTTGTACAGACGTGGCCCAAAGTTTGGCAGTGACACCACTGCTAAAACTGAATTTCTATTAATTTGCCAATAAAAAATTTGGAAACTTGAAATCCTTGTGATTTTTCATCACTATGTCATAGAAACATGTAAAAACAGAAAAATGAATGAACACCAAAACTTTGTGACACTGCCAGAACTTTTTGCTGTTGAACTGGCGGATGTTGGATTAAAAATAGCACCATCTTCAAATAACTTGGCTAACATATGTGCAATCAAAAGAAAAAGTCAGGCATTAGATCACTCTAAACACTTTTTCCCCACTCATAAAGTTCTGTGATGTCAGTGACAGCAGATATGCTTTCATTGGCCTCTCAGGCACACACACCTGGCTGTGAGCACAGAAGCCCCACCCACAATCCACTCATACCTTCTGTTTGTGATAGACAGCCAATCAAAAGAAAGCAAAATAACCCAGCTTGTTAGAAACAGAAAAAATTATTTTGAAGTCTATTATAAAATAAGAACATGGAAAACGTGAGTAAAATGGACTGACTTTAAAGAATCAGGATTTACAGATGCTGGAAGAGAACCCAGCATAAACCCACAGCCCTCTTAGTGAGTGCTGTGGTGCACTTCTGAGTCAAAGCGGGGTTTTGGGTGTTAATGAACTTCCTCGTTCAAGTCACAAGTTTTAAGGTAAAAACGTGTGAGTGTGTGTGTGTGTGTGTGTGTGTGTGTGTGTGGGAGACAGAGATAAAGTAAGAGAGAGACACATGTGCATGTTGTTGTGAGTGTGTCTCACCCCATGTGTGAGTTTTGGTTCTTGGGTGTGTTTGCTGCTGTGTGTTGAATTTCTGTGTGTGAGTGTGAGAAGAGCTGCAGCAGTTAAAATGCTGACTGCAGTAAATCATGCATTCTCTCCCCAGACTCCAAAACCACATTTTCACTCTGGTCATTCAGCTACAACAGCTGGTGTGCACGACCAAAATACACGGAGCTGCAATCCCAGCTCTCTGCATTTTCATTATTTATCTGTGGTGCTCTGACTGAGCATGCATGCTCTCTCCCAGCAGTCCCCTGCTTTGTATTCATACAGCTCCACACATTCACAGGTAAGAGCTGCCACAGTCCAACCAGCCAGCCACAGGCTCCTGCTGTACAACATTCAGCCGCCCCACTAACTGCTCTGCTCATAAAAAGACCAGATTTTCTACGTGTCTACGCTAGCTATTTGTAATTGAAATCCAGGTGCAGGAAAAAGTTTGATATTCTAAATTTCTGCTTTTCTAATTTTTACACAACTTTAAGAAAAACATTTCAATCAAATGGCAATATTCTACTTTATAATCTGAGGAATCACGGTGTGAACAAATGAAATTTCTCTGGACCTCAGAAAAGGGGCACTGATGTTCATCAGGTTTGAAAAGGTTCCAAAACAATCCCCAAAGTGTCTGGACTCCTAACTCATTAGTGTACAAATGGAGGAAATTCAAAAGTTTTTTTACGCTTCGCAAGTGGTTGACCAACAACGATCATACTAAGAAGGAGGCTGCAGACCCAGGTAAACTTATAACCAACTAAACTTCTCTCTCACATTAGCTAATGTTCATGTTAAATGAGTCCACAATCATAATGATACTGAGAGCACGCACTGCTTTACAGGCAGAACACTGATGCCAATCTGCAGTTTGCCAAAGGTCACATGGAAGGTTGAGACCAAAGTAGGACTTTTTGTTTTTGTGAAATGTAATGTTAAAAAGGAAGGAAAATACTGTATTCACATCTGTGAAACACGGTGGTGGCAATGTCACGGTTTGGACCTCAGCCAGGAAGGCTCGTCGCCACTTCAGGAGTTACACACAGCAAATATGAGTTTGTGAGTTTGTGAACCGAAACTCAAGAGAAAGTAGACAATAATGCTAAGTGACTGCACCAGAACAGCTGGTGGTGCGGCTCAGTACATGTTGGTAAAAGATTTTGCATTTCTTGTCCTTAAATTTTAACTTTTCAAGGGTCATTTTATCACCATTGTAGGTTGATACAGACACCCTTCAGCAAGCAGTGAGACTTTAATATCACTGTGTGACAAACTATCTACCTTAATGACATTTTCCTGGCTGGAGATGGGATGTGTGAGATTATATGAATCACATTTGAAACTGACACGTGACACATAAAACTGTCTAAGACAGAAGATAACCGGTCCCATTTAACAAGTTGTCCAACTTTTAAATGCCCAGAAAGGTCATCATTTAATGATTTATTTGTAACTAATACACTGCATGAACACATCATATTGGTGTATCAGTGGGCAGTGTGGGGTAGCTGTAGTCAGACAACTGAATGTAAAGGACCACAAATAGTTTTTAAATGAGATTTTAAGTATTTCTAATGTGGAAATACTTTTATGATGCTTTTATTAAAATTATAGATTAACACACCCCCGTCTGCAAATTTAGAGTGAAAGGCTAAAAAAACTCTTGGTTTTCTCCTCAATTGTCCCGTCTCCTCAAAGAATAGGATGCTGCATGGGGTCAGACCAGAAAAGCAAAGTCTGAGGAAGCCTGGCTGATTTTTAGACAGCTCAGAAATCAGACAACCTCCTTAATCAAAAAAGGCCAAATTAGAGTTCTACCTCTTCACCAAAGAAGTTTTGGGAAAAAAAAAAAAAAACTTCTGAAGAGATGCCAGCTTTTATTGTAAAAGACTCGGGTACTTTAACTGAAAAATGCATCATTTTCAACGGTTTTAATGAACATTTTGTTTTTTCATGGTCTGTATTTGAATCTTTACACACAGAATTTTACATACAACATTCAGCTTGTCACCTCTGAATGTTGCAGACATCCACAGGGATGATAACTCTTCTTAATAGTGAACTAAAATAGTATTTGGACAAAAATTCAACTCTGTCCCAACAGTCAGTCAGTCACAGCGTCACAGCACAATAACTGCTGCTGTTAAAGTGCTAAATGACATTAGTGATGCACTGGACTGCAAAAAATACTGTGCTGCTCTTTTTCTTGATTTGTCAAATGCATTTGACACAGTTGATTATGCCACCTTCATAAACAGACTCGTCAGTTAGAACATAGTTCAATTTTACTCAGTTTGATTTATATAGCACCAAATCACAACAAGTTGCCTCAAGGCATTTTCTGTTGTAAGGTAAAGATCCCACAATAATACAGAGAACACCCCAGCAACCAGATGACCCCGTATGAGCAAGCACTTGGCAACAGTGGGAAGGAAAAACTCCTTTAACAGCAAGAAACCTCCAGCAGAAGCAGGCTCAGGGAGGGGCAGCCATCTGCCGCAACCAGTTTGGGGGGGGGGGTGAGAGGAGGGAGACAGGACAGAAAACACACTGTGGAAGAGAGCCAGAGATTAATAATAACTGATGATTAAATGCAGAGTGGTGGATAAACACAGAGAGTGAAAAGAGGTGAATGAACAAGAAACACTCAATCATTGCATCATGGGAAGCTCCCAGCAGTGTAGGCCTGTTGCAGTGTAACTAAAGGAGTTTTCAGGGTTACCTTATCCAGCCAGAAGCTTTATCGAAGAGGAAAGTTTAAAGTGGTGGATCCCAATAGATGTGGAATATTTCATGTGAAATTGACAGCTAACAATTTCATGCACTAAATGGAAGAAATGTGAAAAAAAAATAAAATGAAACCTGTTCTTGCATATCCTGTGGATTTGTGTCATTTTTAAAATGCCGACTAATAGTTAGAGACATTTCACCTGTCTGTCCATCTCTTAGTCTACTTTGACAACAGTTTCCCCCTACAGTGAATGCTGCCTGCTCCGCTCTGTATATAGGGGGAGGGGAACGCATGCACCAGTGCCATGTTAATGTATCCCTCAGCTTTACCTCAAACTTAATCTCAACTTAAATAACCACTCTGTTGATTTAGTTTTGGAAATAGTTTCCTGTGACTAATGACTTCAATCGCTCACTCACGTTGAGAGGTTCTGCACAGTAATTTTATGACAGCATGCAAGTGACTCGTGCAGGGCGCCATCTGTAAACTGTTGCTAAAAAAAAAAAAAAAAAAACTCTTCCTGAAGGGACACCGCACTTGTGATATAAATACATTTGACAACTCATCATCAAAATAATTTCAACTGGTTAGCCAAGCTGTGATTTTATACCCACATTTCCAACACAGATGCAGTTGGAGGTTTCCTCAGATACAACAGAAGCTTCTTCCTTCTGTGATTAACAAAGAGCCGGTGCATCAGTTCAAGAACATGTTTCAGTGGGAATAGATGAAACCAGATACTGCTTCAAGAGACGAGTGTTTCACTTGCAAACAGAAGGCGAGGAGTGAGAGCTTTTTTTGCCAGTCAAGTATAAATGTCATACACTGGTGAGTACAGAATGAGAAGCAGAAGGTCGGTACATTTCGCTCCTAATTTGTCAAAAACAAGGATTGACAAAATAACCCTCCATCTTTTAAGTGTTTGCAGATGAATTAACATGCACAGTAAGGACATTTCTATGATGATAATGAGTACAATCGAACCCATAATCACAGTAAAAAAAAAATATGAGCAACAGCTGGAAATCATTAGCATCACAATCAAAACAAAGAGTACCCTTCAATGGATGATAATGTTCATACAGAGCGCATGCTGTGAGAAATTATTTAGAAATAAAAGTTGTATCTAAATAACATTTGTTATAATATTTGAACCAATAAATGATCACATAAAAGAATGTAGCCACTTGCTTATTTATTTTTTTAGACCTGCAGAGTGAATGTAGTGGAATAAAAACGACAAAGGTCTGTTGCGTAGTATAAAAAGGGAATACTACAGTTAAAGTACTCTAAACCTGTTCTGTTCTAATTTACTCAGTATCGGTGCTTGTAAGTCCTGGTTAATACATTCAAATGGAGTGCAGGAGTACAGATGGAAAAGAGCTGAACCAAAAGAATAAATTCTGCTGGCCCTTCATGCAGGCTGCAGTGCTGTCATTGAATTTCAAACTGTGAGAGAAGCTGCAGCGATCTCAGTGGGAACATGCTGTTCATGGAGTGAAAATGGATTTCACCAAAAAAAGAGAAAAAAAATCTCCAGATTCAAAAGCACTTGTTTCAAAAAAGCAATAAAAAAAACCAAAAAAACAATACAGAGTTTAAAACCTTTAACCTCATTTAGGGTGTATAGTAAAAAACTGAATCTACAGCTTGTGATTATTTCACATTTAATATCTGCTTCCTTTATTTTTGCACTTTCAAATGTTGTAAGTTTTCCTGGCAAATGGCAGAAAATTTAATCAATCCTCACATTTTGAAGCATTAAGCCATGTCCAGATCATAAATATTTCCACACTTAAAAATCAACACTTACACATCAAAGATTTTCTCTGTTCAGGTCTCATATCTCTCCCAGTGAGCTCCTCTGTTTCAAACCCAGTAAACTGATCCAAAGTCTCCAACCATGTACTTTGAGGTATTCATTTACAAAATTAGTAGGATGTGTAGTTAGCCTGCTAGATCAAATAGAGGTTAAAATTCCAGTCCATTCTAAATCCCAGGGCATCAAATAGTGCCAGTGAAATCCACAGACTTTTCCAGTGCACAAAATGTACTGGGTTATGGCTAATGAGATGCTTGTCACTTCCAACTTGTCACATATAGATGCTTGTTATTCTGCTGTCTTTTCTCAGTGGGCAAATTGGCTTTAGGGATATATTTCCCATTGTCCAGTGTTAATGTTGTGAACTATTCCGAATCCCAATCTTTTTCTTACAGCTAAGTATCAAAGACAGTATAAAGGATGGATGTAGCTACCGTGACATCACCCACTGGTTTTTGACTTTAGCTTCAACGTTGGCATTTTGACCACTACCCTGCTGTTTAGCTGGAGCCAGAAATGATCTTTTAAGGATTGGTGGAGTGTTATGTTATCAGCTAACACTAGCAAGCTTGGTTAGCAACTGACAAGTGAGTGCCAAGTAATGGACTAAATAAAATGCTGGAATTTCACGCACCAAAACTGAAGAACAAGCTTCTTGGATGGTCTGTACCACACAGCATGCCATGTTATTAGTCAGATAATACAGTCTCCAAAAGACATAATACATGCTCCACAAGAAACCAGCAGCATTTACAGTAAATAGATCCAGTTTAATGGATATATGGAGAAACCTGGCAATGAATGCAGCCACCCTAACTCAATTATCCAGGTGGATGAATCATCAACAAAAAAAAATAGAAAGAAAGAAAGAAAAAGAAAAGCTGATATGATGTGGGAATCTATTTTTACAAGCCAAAACTTTATTTATTTATTTATTTATTTTTGTAAAATTGTACATTTCAACCTTGGAGTCTATGGGAAATAGAAAAGCGTCATTTAAGGGAAGTGCAGTTTTTAATCAGTTCTACAGTGGCACCATTTGTCTGCTCTTAAGATTGTCCCTTACCAAGTACCGTTTGGTGCCAAAACCTCACCACAAAGCCTCACCAGTGTATCAAAATTAAACTAATCAGTGACTGAAAAGAGATCATAATAGAAGGTAAATATTTCCTTGAGATGGACAGTTGATAAAATGATGTAAATCATAAAAACCAACCAAGCTGCATAGACAACTTCAAATAACTAATACATTAAAGGGAAAACATTTTTGGAATTGGAAGCTTTCTGGTTTTCCTTTGTAGTCCAGTTGTAGTTGAGCCCTTTGGAGCAGACCCGTCAAACTATCGCCTGACCACAACTTAGCATTTTATTGTTTGTGTGTGTGTGTGTGTGTGTGTGTGTGTGTGTGTGTTTTAATGTACATGCAGTTTTAAAAACACAATGAGTTGCTTTCCTGGCTTCATTTGTGGTGTCATGTACAGGTGTGTGCAGTTTATTGTGGACCCAAATGGACAACGCAGGAGACAGGAAGCAAACTCAAAATGAGCATTTAATGCTGATTAGTAGTGATGGGACGCAATGTGCCAAGGCTTCGGAGCATCGGTCGGAGAAATCCAGGGAGTCTTTTATGAAGCGTGTATTGAGGCTTAAGGGCGAGTGATGTCACTGATGACATCTGAAGCCTCACTGGTTCAGGAAGTGGTTCAAGTGTTGGTGTGATTTATGAACTTATATAAAACTCAGTGGATTCCCACAAAATTTATGTTTTAGTGTTTGTGTTGCGGTTTTGCCAAGTTGCCTGTGGCATCAAGGAGCTCGATGTCATGGAGCCTACTAAAAGGTGAAGTCATCACCCAAGTATTCATAAGCACAATCATGGTTCTGACCAGCAGGGGGGTTTATGTGCACATGAAGCCTTAAAATTAACCATTTTTCAGCTTCAAGGTTTCATGAGGTTAAGATGGCCATCAGTACTGACTGGTCCAAAATTCCAGGATACACTTGGGAAGCAAGCTAGGGAATCCAAAAAAACTGAAACCACTAAGACAAGAAGAACAAAGGGAAACAGGAATTCAGTACCAATAAGTATAAGTAATAACAGGATTCAGAAAATTATAACAAATTATGAATCTAAAGTGTAAGCAAACTTTGAAACACAGCAGAAAAAGGACAAAAACAAACAAACAAAAAAAAACAGAAACTCAAGGCAAAAAACAAAAAAAAAAACCCCAAAATACTGGGCAAATGGCCCAAGACCACAACAAAGACAGACTGAAAACAAGGGAATAAAATAAAAACATATAGAAATGTAAAAGCTGACCAACTGAATAACTAAACAAGTTATGCAGAAATCCAGAGGAAACAACTATGACTTAAACTACAACTAAACAGATTCAAGGAAGGCAATAAGGAACAAGAAGTGCAACCAATATTAGAAAAACTCAAATATAAACCATTTCTAAAACCAAAAGGAAACGTGAGCTCAAAACAAACAAACAAACAAACCCAAGGACCATGACATGAAGCCCCCAAATATTGGCAGTGTCCCAGAGAGTCTGCGTAGGCAGACTATCCAGTGGGTTTCCAGATATTTATCTATCTAATAAATCTTTAGGAAAATCTTTCATGCTTAGGTTCTCCGGTTCTGTGAGGAACATTGGGTGGCAGTGATATGGTACGATTCCCTATGTTTTTAATCATTTTCTGTTGATTTGATCTTTGTGAACATATATGCAATATATAACATTAACAATACATATATATAACAATAACATATATAACAATATATAACACAACACACTCCTGTGTCTCTGTTTTATCTGTGAAAGTTGCTCCAGTTCTCTGAGTGGAAGCATTTGGTCCCTACTGTCTAAATATATTCCACAGGAAATGAGATGTGAACTGCAGAGCCAAGATGGTGTCCTTAAATGCAAAAGAGCTTTCCAAAGATAGTCTGGGACATCTCTCACCACCTGCGGGAGACTTCACAACTCTCATCACCATCATTATCATCATGTGGGAAGTAAATATGGAGGCAGTGTGTGAATACCAGGCTCAAATATAGACATTAGATCTCCAACTACACAGTGCCAGATGGACAGACGTGATAAAGGACTGAGACTCATAGCTTGTATGATTTTTAACTTTTGAAGATTTCCCCTTCCTGAATATTTTATAGTGGCACTTACTGGCAAAGAAATCTTAAAGAAATAAGCTGATTATGAATTCATAACCCTGTTATTACCTTTGTTGAAGGGAAAACTTAAAAATGATACAAATGATGGGATGGACTCAACTTTGTTCAAAATGCATTTGTGGTGTATATGTTTCCAAGCCAAATCAATCTGAGAATATCAACCACACATCAGCGAGACTGAGAGTTCATGACAACATTAATGTTACAGGTCACAAATGTCAGGATTACTGCAACAGTGATGTGCACAATCTGATATTACCAGGAAGTTCGCCCCCAAAACCAACCCAGAAGCAACGCCCCCCAAACAAAAGTTCCGCTTCGCCGTTATTTCTCTCCCACAAACATCAGGGCAGGACTAAATACAGGCACACTAGAATGCCAAACTACAAACAGAGTATTATTTGTTCATTAGTTTTCCCTTGAAATTACATAAGGTGCATATGGGAAATGTTCTACAGTTCCAAACAACCAAAATAATGTGGTGGCATTTTTAGGTGCACCACATTAACATATCGTATATACAAGTGAACAAAGCAATTCATGGGACTGTTTTTAAAAAGGTGACAGAAAGTGATGGTTTAGAGACGTGACAATGTTGGATGAGCTTCTAACGTCAGTGTCTAGGACATTTGATTAAGTGACCGAGTGGCTCCATGGTGTAGTGGTTAATAGATTCGCCTCACATGTGAAATGTCCCCAGTCTGAAACTAAGAGGAGACACAAACCCAGCCTCAGAGGGTCACAGTCTAGTGTACTCCCTGTGCCTGTCCCTAGCCCAGATAAACAGGATGTCTGAGAGTGAAATGCTCTATTGGGGTGATATGGTACTATGAGGTCTTTCAGATGAGATGGGGTGTCATGGCTGATGCTGGTGTGAGGCTCTGGGAGGTTAGGGTTGGGCTGGTTCTCGTCCCCCTGGCGCGGAGCCTCTTCTCTTACAGGATTCTATCACACCTGGATTCCATCAGCCCATCAAGGACCTGATACTTGAGGACCAGGGGAGACCATCATTCCTCGCCTGAGAGTCAGCTACCCATTCGTGGTAACGTGGTCTAACTTTGGAGTTCACCTCGTGCTTTTTGGATTTTTGGTGTTTCTGTGTTGGGCTTCTGATTCTTGGCTGGTAACCCCTTTTGTATAACTCACCTCTATACGGGACCGAATCATCTCGTTCCTGTCAACTGTCATCTGCCTGACCTCCCATCATCCTGAAACTTTGGATTCACACCAGCACGCCACCTCACTTCCTCCTCCCAGAAGGGAATTGTACACATTGGCAAGTAAGCTCTCCATTTTCCCCATCTGTAGCAGATCACCAACTTCTGGAGCCACCTGTTAACTCTCCTCTCCTCTTCCCTAGATTCACCTCGGAACCCTCTGCCCTGCGTAGAGTGTAAGATGAGTGACAAGACCTGTCAGAGTGCTTCTGTTCAGCTCCCCCTTTTTGAGTCTCAGTAGCCGATTTGTGTGTTTGTTTTCATGTTGTGAATAAAGCTTTCTTGAGTTATTCGTGGAGGAAAAGAATTCTAAATTCAATTCTGGATTTAACAGGGAGCAAATGAAGAGAAGCCAATGTGGGAGAAATATGCTCTCTCTTTCTAGTCCCTGCCAGTACTCTAGCTGCAGCATTTTGGGTCAGCTGAAGGCTTTCCAGGGAGCTTTTAGGACAGCCTGATAATAATGAATTACAATCATCAAGTCTAGAAGTAATAAATGCATGAACTAATTTTTCAGCATCAGCCTAGAGACAGGATATTTCTAATTTTATAAATATTGCGCAGATGTATAAAAAAGCGGTCCTACATATCTGTTTAACATGTGCATTGAAGGACATATCCGGGTCAAAAATGACTCCAAGATTTCTCACAGTGTTACTGGAGGCCAAGGTAATGCCATCCAGAGTAAGTATCTGGTTTGACACCATGCTTCTAAGATTTGTGGGGCCGAGTACAAGAACTTCAGTTTTATCTGAATTTAGTAGCAGGAAATTAGAGGTCATCCAGGCCTTTATGTCTTTAAGGCATTCCTGCAGTTTAACTAACTGATGTGATGTCATCTGGCTTCATGGATAGATAAAGCTGAGTATCATCTGCATAGCAATGGAAATTGATGCATTGCTTTCTAATAATACTGCCTAAGGGAAGCGTGTACCACGTAAATAAAATTGGTCCTAGCACAGAACCCTGGGGAACTCCATAATTAACCTTAGTGTGCGAAGACGACTCCCCATTTACATGAACAAATTGGAGTCTATTTGATAAATATGACTCAAACCACTGCAGTGCAGTACCTTTAATACCTATGGCATGCTCTGCATCCTCTGTAATAAAATGTTATGGTCAACAGTTTCAAAAGCTGCACTGAGGGACAAGCAACAGGACAAGCACAGAGATGAGTCCACTGTCAGAGGCTGTAAGAAGATCGCTTGTAACCTTCAGACTAATGCTGTTTCTGTACTGTGATGAATTCTGAAACCTGACTGAAACTCTTCAAATAAACCGTTCCTCTGCAGATGATCAGTTAGCTGCTTTACAACTACTCTTTCAAGGATTTTGGAGAGAAAAGGAAGGTTGGAGATTGGCCTATAATTAGCTAGGACAGCTGTCGGGATTTTCAGTAGCGGTTTAATTACAGCCACCTTGAAGGCCTGTGGTACATAGCCACCTAATAAAGAACAGATCGATCATTTTTAAGATTGAGGCATCAATAATTGGAAAGACGTCTTTGAACAGTCTAGTAGGAATGGGATCTAATAAACATGTTCGCTATGGTTTGGAGGAAGTAACTATTGAAGTTAACTCCAAAGGATCAACTGGAGCGAAAGAGTCTAAACAAATACCAGCAGTGCTGAAAGCAGCCGAACATGAAGATAAATCTTGGAGATGGTTTTGAATAATTTTTCTCTCTTAATGTCTAAAATTTCATTTGTAAAGAAATCCATGAAGTCAGTACTAGTTAAAGTGAAAGGAATACTCGGCTCTACAGAGCTCTGACTCTTCTGTCAGCCTGGCTACAGTGCTGAAAAGAAACCTGGGGTTGTTCTTATTTTCTTCAATTAATGATGAATAGTAAGATGTCCTAGCTTTATGGAGGGCTTTTTTTATAGAGCAACAAACTCTTTTTCCAGGCTAAATGAGCATCTTCTACTTTAGTGAGATGCCATTCCCTCTCCAGCTTACGGGTTATCTGCTTTAAGCTGCGCGTTTGTGAATTATACCACGGAGTCAGGCACTTCTGATTTGAGGCTTTCCTTTTCAGAGGAGCCACAGTATCCAAAGTCGTACGCAGTGAGGATGTAAAACTATTGATGAGATAATCTACCTCACTGGGAGCAGAGTTTAGGTAGCTGCTCTGCACTGTGTTGGCACATGGTACTGAAGAGCATAATAATGAAGGAATTAGATCCTTAAACTTAGTTACAGCACTTTCAGAAAGACTCCTACTGTAATAAAACTTATTCCCCACTGCTGTGTAATCCATTAAAGTAAATGTAAATGTTACCAAGAAATGATCAGACAGGAGGGGGCTTTCAGGGAATACTGTTAGGTCTTCAGTTTCAATGCCATATGTCAGGACAAGATCCAGAGTATGATTAAAGTGGTGGGTGGGCTCCTTTACATTTTGAGAGAAGCCAATTGAATCTAATAATAGATTAAATGCAGTGTTGAGGCTGTCATTTTCAGCATCTACATGGATGTTAAAATCACCCACTATAATTATTTTTTCTGAACTGAGCACTAAATTAGATAAAAAGTCTGAGAAATCAGACAGAAACTCTGAATACGGACCAGGTGGACAATAGATAATAACAAATAAAACAGGTTTTTGAATTTCCCAGTTAGGGTGGGCAAGACTAGAGTCAGGCTCTTAAAAGAATTAAAACTCTGTCTGGGGCTTTGATTAATTAATAAGCTTGAATTGAAGATTGCTGCTACTCCTCCTCCTCGACCCGTGCTTCGAGCATTCTGACAGTTAGTGTGACTCGGGGGTGTTGATTCATTTAAACTAACATATTCATCCTGCTGTAACCAGGTTTCTGTAAGGCACAATAAATCAATATGTTGATCAATTATTAAATCATTTACTAACAGGAACTTGGAAGAGAGAGACTTAATGTTTAATAATCACATTTAACTGTTTTAGTCTTTGTTGTAGTTGAGGAAGCTATATTATTTATTCTTTTTGAATTTTTATGCTTAAATATTTTTTCTGTGTGCTGATTTTAGGTTTGTTTTTGGTGGTCTGGTGGTTATAACGCACAGACGAGAGAAAATAATATTGAATCCATTGTGGTGCTTGGAGGCAGCTGGCAGCAACTTTTAAAGTAAAGTTGACATTGTGAATCAATTAGCACACATAAATATTAATATGACGGCTTTGATAATTCCGTTTGTCTTTACTGAAATCCACTTCACTGATGCATTGCATTTCAGCTTGATTGTACTAAATGTGAGTATTTTATTTCCTCACTTTGAACCAAAAAATTGTTATAGCACCATTCTGATGCTGTCTGCCAGCACTACACCCAGGGTTGCAATTAAAATTCAACATTCAGATATGTTACCATTTTTTGTATCTGAATAAGTTGCAGGGAGATATAAGTCAATTATAGCATATAGTGCAAAAATAACAATGTTGAGTTAATTATTATGAGCGCCCAGTGAATAATTACATCAAAGTAATACATCCAAGTAGTGTCAGAAATGTATCCCTAGTTAGTGTACTACTGTGTGTAGCAAACTCTATACAATGGAGCAGTCAGTAAGTGAACAACTTGAACACAGCAACTTATGCTCATGGAAATAGGTAGAAGAATGTAACAGTAGTTCTACATTCCTTAGGTTCTTCTGAAAATAATCAATATCTCTCAATGCCAGATTGACACGTATCTAGAATCAGTCTATGTTCTTTGACACTCCCAACAACACTGTCTCATCACCAATCTTGGTTATTGGAAACAAAGTATCTTCATTCTTCAGGAAAACTGCAAACAGTGACACAGAAATTCATTACTGCTCACCCAAACATTTTCCACCTCTAATTTTAAAGTTCCTGTCATAAACAGAAGCTGAGTGCATCCATATTGCTCAGCTGAGGTTATGAATATGAATGGGAACCTACAGGCATAGGAAGCACTTGTTTCACTGTCTACATACTACATAGGCACAGTGCTGTTGCTCATTGCTGCAATTAGTCATACTGCACATCACTCACTTACTCACACACACACACACACACACACACACACACACACACACACACACAGACGCTGTATAACATAATGCAGTGACAGAATTAAGCCTGGGAGCTCAGTGAATGCTTACATTTCCTTAACATTAAATCACATTAAAAGTATGCAGTGTTTTGGTTTCCAAAACACTGCATTCATTGAAAAAGGTGAAAATCGGGATATTCATTTGTTAAAGTAATGTGTTGTGTGCACTGAGATACTCTGAAACACTTCAAGGTATTCAGCTGAAATCAAATTTGAATTGAGATGCAGAGAGGCAGAGTGGGCAGATAATGAAAGTTGAAGAAGAGGAGTGGAAAGACAAAGGTGAGAGCGGGGAGTGCAGAGGTGGACTCTGGGCAGCAGCTGTGTGACTCTTTAGTTTGATTAACATGGCCAGTGAAAACAATACTACGCAAACTCAAATGGAACAGCACAGCACAAAGTGATTCAGTAAAGGTTTTTAACCCTGCGTCATGTCCTCCAGATCCTCTGGGGTCAAAATGACCCAATAGGACAACAGGTGTTATTAAATTTCCATAAAAACCCATAATTCAATCAAATTACTTCAAAATAATGTTAATCATGAAGAGCATAGAACTGAACAACACTTATTATTTTTAGATTATTTGATGAATATAAAACATATTCTTTCATGGCAACGGATTCATTTGGGGACAAAAATGACCAGGACATTAAGAGGATTAAACTAAAATTTAACACATAAAGTATGAAAGATGCCTTCAAATATGGAGGCCTGTTTTTCAGGAAAAAACATGTAGTGTCAGATTTTGACTCCTGCACTTGTGTCTGTCTGAATTTCTCGCTGTGCTTAAAGAGTGATTAGAGGAATTCAAAGCTCATGTAGAGGCAACTGTGTGAATTCCTCCAAAAAAGCCAACGCAGCCTGACTGGAATGACTCTAGGTGTAGATCGATTGCTGATTGGTGTCTTTAAAGTTGGCTTTAAAGGAGAGAAGGGCAGCGGACAGTTTTCGTACTAATGCTCGCTTTCACCCCACTACAAATATGTTTTTTGCATATTTTGACTCCTGTCTTCACTGCAGTTAAGTCAACGGACCGCCACAGCACAGACGTGACTAGCAGCAGCCCAGCTTATGTTTGCAGAAATGTTTGCATAGATGTTCGAACCTGCCTTTGTAACAACTGGCAACATCTTTTACACAGGTCTAAATAACATATATGTATCTGACCATGAAGAGTAGCTTTCCATGATTACTAAATAGTATTTATCTTCTAGTAGGCCTAGACCAGTTCATCTTCTTTCGCCCCCCCTTCCCCCGCTCCACACACCCTCCCACCCACACACCCCTCTGTAAAGTTTGAACGGCAGGTGGGTGGGGCCTATGTACTCACATCATGAGCTGTGTGCCTGGGGTGGCCATATGAGGGCGAACCCCTGTTGCTTTGGCACACACGGCAAAGTGTAGAAAAAACTGAAGCTGGAGCAGTTTGAAACCTAGTTTTTGGTACACAGGGATTATACACATCCTGACCTCATTATTTTAAAGTTGAATACAAGCATCCACAACTGTATAATAAGGAAGAGCATAAAAGAACAACTTTAAATGTAGCACACAAATCAGTACTTATTGGAGTATATAAGGTTAATCAAATTTAATGTGAAAAAAGGTCAAACATCTCACCATACATTAAAAACAAACAACTGAGATAAACAAAAACAGTCGGGGTTCTGGTTGTGGTGTGTCCCCCACAAAGAACGAGGACAAGAAGTGTGAAGTGCAGAATGAAAGAGGGGATTTTTATCTCAAAGTGGGTTCTAGGGAGGAACAGAGGACAACAGAGGGAAAGAAAGAGTGTGTTTGTGTGAGCGTCAGTATCACAGAGGCCCAGGTTGTCTCTGTTGGCTCTCAGAGAGACGGAGAGGTGAAAAGAGTAAGGACAAAGACAGAGACAGGCTTTGTTTAGTTTATCAATGGCCCACACACACACCAGAACCTCTCACCCAAGTGACTGTCCAAGTGACAGTGACACATAAACACACACGCACGCACACACACACACACACACACACACACACACACACACAGACACACACACACACACAGACACACACACACGCACACTGCTATTAGAAACAAGAGCGGATAAAGTTATAAACCGCACACACACACACACACACAAGCAGCTGAGTACGATGAACCATGTTGCCATGGTTTCCTCTTGCAAAGGCCAGACACACACACACACACACACACACACACACACACACACATATACACAAATGCGCTCGAACATGCACAGGGTACCCTCTGTGCCTTCCTCTCCAGAATCCTCTCACCAACCAGGCAGATGGTGGAAATGGTAATTATGGGAGCAATTAGCCATCTAGTATGATGTTATAATGTTGTAGACAAGCACAGCAGAGAGAGATTACTCTTTTCTTTCTGTCGTTTTCCATGCACACAAAGTTAAACTGTTTGATCTACAATGCTAGATACACTGGTCAAGCAGACAAGTGGGTGAGTGGATGATGAAACCAGAGAGAGACAGAAAGTCGATGAGAATGTCAGTAATCAGTCTGTGAACAACCAGTGAGACTGACTGAATGCATCCTGAGAGAATAACCAGTGAAGATCTTGTTTCTGTGATGTTCTGGTGGTGTTTTAATCAGAGACCGGGAGAATCACATCTTGGCCACAGCCAGTGAACACACAAATGAATGCTGCCTGTCTCTATTCTTAGGTCTTGTTACATTAACACACCTGCATCTTTGATTTATTAAAGTGAAATAAAACAGAGGAATCATTGCACTGCAAATCAAAAGTATTGGCTCTGAAATTCTAGGACCAGAGCCGCAGTTGATGAATCATATCTAAGGTCTTAAGTCAGGATTTAAAATATCCAAACACATCCTATATGCACAGAGGCTACAGGAGCACTCTTTCACCGTGTCAGGTAAGAAGTTAAAACATTTTTCTGAGTCATGGAAAAATGATTTCCAAAGACATTCCATTACAGCAGATCCACAGCCTTTGAATCCAGAAGAATATTAAAAAAAACAAAAACATGTGACTGTTAAGCATTTTGTTTGCTTGGATATGGACTGCCATGTATTCAATGGGAGGAGGAGGTGTTCTTTTTTTTTTTGTCTTTTTTAACCTTCATGTTTGTTGTTGATGACAAAAGCCATTTAATCTTTGTTGAACAAATGGCTCGAAGGAAAGACAAAAAGGTTACACGTCAGAAATAGAACAGGTTCAGGTAAGGTAAAGACAAGAGTCAGGACAGGAAGCAGGATTTTTCCCAGCTCAAGTAAACATGACTGGTCCATGTGCAGTAAAATCAGTGAATCCTTACCGATTTGATATCACTGGGATTTCTTAGAATTTGATAAACCAAAACTATAAATATGATTTCTGTTTGTTTCTGACAAAAAAAAAAAAAAGAAGCAAAATCTGGAAAATCTGGAATGAAGGTAAAATCCTCCCAGTAAGCCTTGTGTCTTGAGGTTCAAAGTCAAGTT
This sequence comes from Pterophyllum scalare, assembly GCA_024447675.2. Classification (NCBI taxonomy): domain Eukaryota; kingdom Metazoa; phylum Chordata; class Actinopteri; order Cichliformes; family Cichlidae; genus Pterophyllum; species Pterophyllum scalare. The sequence goes on from JAMQGT020006602.1 coordinate 27,954, forward strand.
CCAGGTAAGATCAAAAATTAAAAGTAGGAGCCTTTTATCATTCAGGCATCAGTTAATGCAGTTTTGTCAAATCTGCTGATGTGGCACATTTTTGTACAAGATGTCCTTTGATGGCACAGCCTGACTCAATGGGTTATGTCCTTAGCGAGACGGGTCTGCCACTTCCAACTTATAACTTTTTAGTATGCAGCATTGGTGTATCTTGTCCTAAACCTAAACAAGCATTTCTTTTTTTCCCTATACCAAAAATAAAAAAGTGGGTGAATACAATTAAAAGAGCAGTTTTGAAAAAAGCAAACGAGAGTGCAAAATAAGGCAAACTGGCAAACCTGCATCTTATCTAACTTAAATAACATGTGACCGTTCTTTCTCAGCAGCCAGTACTAATGTGTGAGTGTCTCAAGACAGCAAAAGACATCGTGTGACTAATTTAGTTCCAGTGTATGTATTTATTTTTTGTGGTTTTGTATAAGATTGTTGTCACAGGTCTGAAGTCTTGGTTGTGTAATTTAATTTGGAGAAGAACAGTCTTGATAAAAGCAGCTCTCATACTTGCTTGCGCATTATGATTGACTGCTTTCAGATCCATTTAGGTAATCTCCATTTCGGGGCCTATACACTGCATCTTTGAACAAAGCACCCAAGACTCTAATTCAGTTAGGACAGCAGTCAGCCTGAACGGTCTTCCTCACTCTGTGGCTTACAGGAAATGAAATCTTTCACCTGTCGCTTGTGTGACCTCCTGTCAGACTGTACGAGGCAGCTCCCTGATGCGACTGTGTATAAGTGACCGGGTGCATCCTTTAATCCCTACTGTGGGACTTAGCCGAACCTGTTCTATGTTAATTGTGCCCTTTAATCAACCAGTTTGCCTCCTTACTGAGAGGCAGATGGTGTGAAACATCACCTCTGGTCTCCTGCCTCAGAGCATGAACAATAATACGGTGGTATGACAGTAGCGATAAGCAGGACATCCTGCAGGGAAACACAACAAATCTTAACTGCATGGTCTTCTGTGTTCAGTGCATTTGAATTTCACTGACAGTGTAAGAGGAGAACTGGGAACTATTCTTAGCTCGATTGTACTTTTTTCTTTTTCTTTTTTTTAATTAAAATTACAGCTCATTAACAAACCCCTGCTTTGGCCCTGTGATGAACTGGTGACCTGTTCAAGAAATGCCTTTTGCAGGGAAAATCGTGCAGTTCCGTTTCTGGCTTTGGTAGGTAATCAGCAGAGGTGGCAGAAGTACAGACATTCTGTACTTAAGTAGAAGTACAGGTACTTGTGTTAAAAAAAAAATTCTGGTAAAAGTTGAAGTACTGGTTCAACTTCTTTACTCAAGTAAAAGTGAAAAAGTACAGGCTCTGAAATGTACTCAAAGTAAGGAAGTAAAAGGAGCAGGCTGAAGGATGTTTCTACCAACTATTTTTATGTAAAACTAACTAAACCTGCTATGTTAATGTAATAATAAAATGGTATTACAGGAGAGTGCAAACATTATCCCAACCTAACTTCTAATGAATGGACTCAGCTTGAATCTGAGATTGAACTGTAGAAGGTGGCTCTGCCTCCACACATGACGACAAATATTAGTATAATCGGGGGTCAAAATGGGATTCAGCAGGTGGGGGAACTCTAAGATTGGTTGTAGTGGCTCTGCTTGGGGAAAAGACTCACAATAACTTCTATTGTGAGCTCCAGTAGATTTTCGTTGTGTACGGGCTGTGATCAGCTGACTCTGGTGGTGCTGCTCTTGTTTACTGCTCTTGGTGAATTCACCAAGATGTAACACAGCATTTCACAAGATATCTTGACTACACATCGCCTACACTGGCAGTCTACTGTTTGTATTTAAATTAGTCTCTGCTACACTTCATGTAACCTAACACTGACCATGATCACCACAGCTGCCGTGCGCCAACACAGAGCTTTACCCACAGCACAGCAAGCTAACCTGTTTATCCTGCACTACACTTCAGTATTTTCATGCAACCTTTGAATAACACAAACTTAGTATACCTCGGTTTATTTGCAGGTCATTTCACTATATGAAACACCGTGACTTCACGTCATACACAGATCCAATATCTATTTTTTTTTTGTTTGTAATGAGGACATTGCATAAAGCATTAAGTTTCTAGTTTTTCAGATGCCACTGAGCAGTCCTTGCCTTTAAATATAACCTCTCTGCTTCCTCTTTCTTATATCTTTCTCTATGAGAGAACCTCTCTCTCATTCTGGTAAACAGCAGCTGGACCTTTAGCTTGCAGACTCGCTATGTGACAAACTGTAACAAACACACAAACAGTTTGTGTGTTTGCTGATATTTGTTGAGCTGAGAGAAATGTTGCATTTGAAATTACCTGCTACAACATGTTACTCCATTTATGCTCACTCCCCTTCAGTAACACTAGATGCTGAAGTACTGCGACCACAACTTATGGACATCTGCACCCTGAAACCCCTGAGTACAGTGCTATAAATGATGCATAAATTATATGGTTTTATCATTGCATGTTTTCAATAAGCCCCAGTGATGGAGGCTACTCCAGCAGGACTGGCCTTTGAGTGTTCTTGTTCCTCTATTTATCCTCAGATTGGTCTGATGTTTAAAGTAGTGGTGGATGGATTGATAATATTGATACCAACACTGGTATTGATCAATACCAGTGTAATGAGATTGATACTTTAGCTTCAGTTTCTCTCCTGTATGCAGTGCTGCAGCTTTATCAAAGATGCGAGCTGTCACAGCACAAAGCAGGCACACTTTGCTCCTCCCCTCCCCCACAGTGTTTGACGTTATAACATCACGTGCCACGTAACATATTTTACTTGGGAAAAAAGGAATTTGTCTCAAACTCCAGGCCCATGGGCCCTTTCTGGTCCCGCCCCCTACTTCCAGCCCGCAATCTGCTGTCAAAAATATAACACAATTTGGCCCTTTAAGTTACTTTTTTGACATTTTGCTTCCCCTCCAATAAGGAGGAGTTAGCAAAATGTCAAAAAAGTAACTTAAAGTAACTTAAAGGGTTATATTTTTGACAGCAGATTGCGGGCTGGAAGTAGTGTAAATGTTTTATAACATTGTGGAGTGATAATTTTGCACAGCTTGTTTATTTAAGAGAAAATCCAGAAAATTACTGAATGAGGGGATATTTTTCATTAAATTTTTTTTCTATTTACCTATAAACTTTGCCCAGTTCTATCCTGTTTTTTTAACCAATTAATGATCCAAAGAAAAAACAAAAATCAGAAAACACTTAGACTTCTTGAAAATTCTTCATAATTATTAAAAAGTATCGGTATCAGTAATGGTGTTACTGGCCTTGTATTTACTTGGTATGGGATCGATACCAAATCTTGCAGTATCACAAACCACTAGTTTAAATGTGCGCAGTGACCGTACAGATATTTGTTAAAAATGTAGGAAGTAAAAGTAAAAAGTTGTCAGAAAAATAAATACTCAAGAAAAGTACAGATACCTGAAAAATCTTGACTACAGTTTCAGTGCTGCTGTACAACTCATTGTAAGTAAGCATGAGCAGAATGGCAAACACTCAACTGAAATCAGGAGCTCAGTAGTTAAAGAATGCCGTTCTGGGGTACAGGGCATTTCCTCCAAATGGGCTTTTTGCATAGTTTCTTATGCATAATCTGGAAGGTGGAGATTGAAAATAGCCTATTTACACTTTCTTCATAGCAAAAAAAAATCAGTGGAGCTCCTTTTTTGTCACTCAGACAGAAACACAAACTCAGACACTCAGCGGCTGCTGCGGTCTAATCATTTCTAAAAGGTGGCCCATTGTCTTTCTGTCAGAATAATCAGCTCAGACAGTGAACTGTTCTTTGTACAGTGTGTTTTTTCTGATGACATAAACGAATAAATTATTCCTAATGATTCTGCCCTGCTGTCTCTGGAAGCAGCATCAGTAATCAGTGAGTCTGCTACAGGTACAATGCAGCAGGCACATGAAAAATCCAAAAATAATTGGATTTCAGGGGAGAATTTTCATATTCTGCTGATTTACTTTCTTCAAGGTGGTGAGGAAAGTAAATCAGACTTTGGAGCTAACACTGAGTGCTGCTGCTGCACCACTGCTTTCTGGAGATGAGGGTAGCAGATAAAGTATTTAGAATAAAATGCACATATAAAACCCCCACTTCTTTGAATCTCAGCAGTCTCTCAACAATACACACACACACACACACACACACACATATATATATATATATATATATATATATATATATATATATATATATATATATATATATATATATATATTACAAATGTCATTATCTGTTTTCTTTCCAAATATAAACTTATAATTTATGTTGAGAATGACCTGCTTTTCATAAGTTGTGAGCCATCTGTTAAACTGCGGACTGCACCTTTAAGTGGTCATGTCTTGCATCATTAATTCATGAATTATTTGCTGTATGTGTTTCATTAACATTAAATACAAGGAGATACTGACTGCCGGCTGCAGGTCTGCATACACACATACAGAATACTGAACATATTCATGTATCAAGGTTAAGAGATTTCAAGCAGCAAAATAACTGATGATGATGCAAAATGAATGGATCCGGAGTTATTATTATTTTATTTTTTTAAATTTTGGGGTAAGCGATTCAAGCAACTACCAAAGAGAGTGAAGGTCACTGTTGACTGGCAAATGAGGGGGTAGCAAGTACATTATATGGTTACCTAGGGACAGAATTCAGATTTAATTTTTTCTACTGTACCAATGTATGGATGGGGAATGAGAGGAAAGTAAATTTTTAGTCAGTTTCATGGGGGTGGGGTGGACTCTGAGAAAAGACATATGTTTTAATGCTGTTGCCATTATTTTGTTAATTTTAGTAATCATCCCTCACTGGCACTTCTGATGTGAAATGAATGCATTATTTGATCTTGTTTTTTTACCCTTTCAGAGGCTAATGCATGGTCACGTCCAACATTCTAATATAAGCATTTTATGAAATAATCACAAAATGTTCCAACCACCAAACCGATTGCTCTTGACCAGGCAATCTGCACCAAACACTGTGTTATTGACAGGATTGTTACATTCCTTTGTTGCCATCCTAATAAGTGTTATGTTGCTTCCAGGACCTGTTGTGTGGGATCCACCCTTCCCCAGCCCTCACTCCTGTTGTCAGGCTGTCATTGGCTGGAGACAGGGACCTGCAGCCAATTGCTGCTCTGCGGGGCCTATATAAGCGGGCTGCAGGTGTGCCTCAGGGCTTTTTGCCATGGGGTGGTAATTGGTATACACTGCTTTGTACCTGTTTGTTTATATTATATTTTTGGTTAATTGCTGCCTTGTTTTGTTAATCTTACTTTGATCTTTGCTTGCTTTAGTGCCCTGTGGAAGCCGGTAGGGGAGAGCTGCCATTTTGTTTGACGACCTACCCTTTTCTCCTGTTTTTTGATGCTTGTCAGGGAGCTGAGGTGTAGGTTTGTATGCTTTTTGTTTTGTTTAGTTAGGTAGTTGATGGGGTTTTCTTTTTCTAGTTTAGGGTTGTTTTGTTTATGTTGGCCTTGGCTCTCCCTGAAGTTATATTCATGCTTCCCTAGTGTCACCTGGCAACAAAGCTCTAAATCACCTAAAAAAGTCTCCTTGTTCTTCCATCCAGCCTTATGTTACTCCCCTCATCCCTAGACCTCTGATGGGGATGTAACAGGATGCACAAACATGAATTGCTCACACAGTATCATACTATTTTACCATATACAGTCACTCACCTCTTTATCCTGAGTTGGGGCTGATTCAGAACAAAAATCAAGAAGAATTTATTGTCATTATATGTCAAGACATACAATGAGATTGCGTTCCAGAACACTCATCCAAGAGGACAGACAAAAACTAAACAAACAGGGAGATAAGTGTCTGCGGCCGCTGCCATCAAGGGCGCCGCCGATTTAAGCAGGAAAACAGGAGTACAGTAAGGTAGGTAGGTTAAAAAAAAAATCATCTCGTACTGTGTTCATTGTGAGCACCTTACGAGGTTCCAAAAACACACCTCAGCAAAGCAAGTAGTACATACAAAGCTGGGATAGCAACATGGTGGGGTACGAGGAGCCAACAGAGACCAGTGGGCCAGGGGCATTATGAAGCCAGGACCTGGCTCCCCGCCTAAACAGTTTGCTGATTGTGATGGGTGTTCATCAGCGGTCATGGTTCACCAGATCCCAGTTCACACAAATCACAGAAGAGAGGGGAAGGGAGAAGAGCATCTGTTGACAGTCGTCCAGGAGAGACATGATTACCGGCTAAGGGAGCCAAATTCCTGATAATGCAGATGTTTTGGAACAGACTGCCTTGCTATTTTCTCGGCAGCCTTCAGTTCACTGGGACACTCTCAGTAAATCCAATGGTCCAAATTGCTCGGTTACCATCCTCGCTGTGCAGACACGTATTTATCTCCAAGATCTAATCTCTTTCACCTGTGAGCACGTTCTCAGTTGGACTACGAGCATCCAGCTTGCGGCTCAGGTCCAACAGGTACTGAGTCTGTACGGTTCTGCACAGCCCATCCATCTGGTTAGGCAGTCTTGCCAGGGGCCGAACTGCTGCCCAGATTCCCTGTATTTCCAGGTAAATCAGGTATCCTCCAAGCCCAGACAGAAGAGATCCTGTTACCAAAAAGCCGAATATGTATACGTCTTCCACGTCCTCAACTGACAGAGCAGCAAGACGCACGGGTCTCCACACGCTCCATGAGTCAACGACGTATCCGACCAGGTCTGTTCCACTAGGGCAGGCGGGCTCCCCTTTCCCGATCTCATAGTAGACAAAATTCAATCAATAGATTCATGGTACTCATTCTTATTCGGACAATTGTGAAGAGAGGCACTTAAAGCAAGCAGCATAGTTACGGGAGGGTGGGAGAGAGAGAGATGCGACCGTCTCTGTCAAGAGCAGGAAGAGAAGACTTAAAAGTGGCCCAACTGGACCAAAAGTAAGTCTCAACTCTGAGAATAAAGATACAATGAAGTCATTAAACTATGATGGAGCTTGGTTGTTAAGGGCTATGTACATAAAGAGAATTAATTTACATACTATTGTCCACTTGGTGAAAAACTGCCACTGAGAGACAGGATCTGTTTTTTTATTTATTTATTGTTCCTTTGCTTTTAATTTTAACAGTATTGCACTGTTTTTTTTAAAAAAAAAATAACATTTGAAGCCACGGCAACGTTATCCCAAATAACTATATGGGAATTACACCGGGAGCTTTTTTCTGTGTTTGGGGTGGAAAACTGTCACAAGGTGTAAGGATAGGATACAGATGCAGGAGACAGAGGCAGCTTGCCAAACAAACAAACAAACAAATTTATTGACAAAAACACATGATCAAAGTCCTGTACTACTGTGCATGTTCCACATACCCAAGGTATCTTTCCATTGTCTGGATTCAGGACAAATGGTCACACAGAGCTGATCATCAACTTGTTAAGTTAACTCAGGGCCTCACATTTCTGTTCACATGAAAGGGGTGGTGCTGGGTCCATCTGGTTACAGTCATGGATGAGTGTACTGGCAAAAGCACAGCTGATTTAGGGATGTAAAACTAAAATATTAGAAAACTAAGAAGAGCTTAAACACACAATATACAGTGCATCACAAAAGTGAGTACACCCCTCACATTTCTGCAGATATTTAAGTATATCTTTTCATGGGACAACACTGACAAAATGACACTTTGACACAATGAAAAGTAGTCTGTAGCCATTAATGTTTAAACCAGCAGCAACAAAAGTCAGTACACCCCTTAGTGAAAGTTTTTGAAGTGTCAATATTTTGTGTGGCCACCATTATTTTCCAGAACTGCCTTAACTCGCCTGGGCATGGAGTTTACCAGAGCTTCACAGGTTGCCACTGGAATGCTTTTCCACTCCTCCATGATGACATTACGGAGCTGGTGGATATTCGAGACTTTGCGCTCCTCCACCTTCCACTTAAGGATGCCCCAAAGATGTTCTATTGGGTTTAGGTCTGGAGACATGCTTGGCCAGTCCATCACCTTTATCCTCAGCCTCTTCAATAAAGCAGTGGTTGTCTTAGAGGTGTGTTTGGGGTCATTATCATGCTGGAACACTGCCCTGCGACCCAGTTTCCGGAGGGAGGGGATCATGCTCTGCTTCATTATTTCACAGTACATATTGGAGTTCATGTGTCCCTCAGTGAAATGTAACTCCCCAACACCTGCTGCACTCATGCAGCCCCAGACCATGGCATTCCCACCACCATGCTTGACTGTAGGCATGACACACTTATCTTTGTACTCCTCAGCTGATCACTGCCACACATGCTTGAGAGCATCTGAACCAAACAAATGAATCTTGGTCTCATCAGACCATAGGACATGGTTCCAGTAATCCATGTCCTTTGTTGACATGTCTTCAGCAAACTGTTTGCAGGCTTTCTTGTGTACAGACTTCAGAAGAGGCTTCCTTCTGGGGTGACAGCCATGCAGACCAGTTTGATGGTCTGAGCACTGACAGGCTGACCCCCCACCTCTTCAATCTCTGCAGCAATGCTGACAGCACTCCTGCGTCTATCTTTCAGAGACAGCATTTGGATGTGACGCTGAGCACGTGCACTCAGCTTCTTTGGACGACCAACGCAAGGTCTGTTCTGAGTGGACCCTGCTCTTTTAAAACCCTGGATGATCTTGGCCACTGTGCTGCAGCTCAGTTTCAGGGTGTTGGCAATCTTCTTGTCTCAAACTCCAGGCCCGTGGGCCCTTTCTTCTTGTAGCCTTGGCCATCTTCATGTAGCGCAACAACTTGTCTTTTAAGATCCTCAGAGAGTTCTTTGCCATGAGGTGCCATGTTGGAACTTTCAGTGACCAGTATGAGAGAGTGTGAGAGCTGTACTACAAAATTGAGCACACCTGCTCCCTATGCACACCTGAGACCTAGTAACACTAACGAGTCACATGACATTTTGGAGGGGAAATGACAAGCAGTGCTTAGTTTGGTCATTTATGGGTGTAGTCTCTTAGGGGTGTACTGACTTTTGTTGCCACTGGTTTAGACATTAATGGCTGTATATTGAGTTATTTTGAGGGAAGAATACAGTGGTGTGAAAAAGTGTTTGCCCCCTTCCTCATTTCCTGTTTTTTTGCATGTTTGTCACACTTAAGTGTTTCGGAACATCAAACCAATTTAAACAATAGTCAAGGACAACACAAGTAAACACAAAATGCAATTTGTAAATGAAGGTGTTTATTATTAAAGGTGAAAAAAAATCCAAACCATCATGGCCCTGTGTGAAAAAGTGATTGCCCCCCTTGTTAAAACATACTATAACTGTGGTTTTTCACACCTGAGTTCAATTTCTCTAGCCACACCCAGGCCTGATTATTGCCACACCTGTTCTCAATCAAGACATCACTTAAATAGGAGCTGCCTGACACAGTAAGGTCCACCAGAAGATCCTTAAAAGCTACACATCATGCCGAGATCCAAAGAAATTCAGGAACAATTGAGAAAGAAAGTAATTGAGATATATCAGTCTGGAAAGGGTTATAAAGCCATTTCCAAAGCTTTGGGAATCCAGCGAACCACAGTGAGAGCCATTATCCACATATGGCGAAGACATGGAACAGTGGTGAACCTTCCCAGGAGTGGCCGGCCGCCCAAAATTACCCCAAGAGCGCAGCGACGACTCATCCAAGAGGTCACAAAAGACCCCACAACAACGTCCAAAGAACTGCAGGCCTCACTTGCCTCAGTTAAGGTCAGCGTTCATGCCGCCACCATCAGAAAAAGACTGGGCAAAAATGGCCTGCATGGCAGAGTTCCAAGGAGAAAACCACTGCTGAGCAAAAAGAACATTAAAGCTCGTCTCAATTTTTCCAAAACACATCTTGATGATCCCCAAGACTTTTGTGAAAACATTCTGTGGACCGATGAGACAAAAGTGGAACTCTTTGGAAGGTGTGTGTCCCATTACATCTGGCGTAAAAGGAACAGTGCATTTCAGAAAAAGAACATTATACCAACAGTAAAATATGGTGGTGGTAGTGTGATGGTCTGGGGCTGTTTTGCTGCGTCAGGACCTGGAAGACTTGCTGTGATAAATGGAACTATGAATTCTGCTGTCTACCAAGAGATCCTGAAGGAGAATGTCCGACCATCTGTTCGTGTACTCAAGCTGAAACGAACTTGGGTTCTGCAGCAGGACAATGATCCTAAACACACCAGCAAGACCACCACTGAATGGCTGAAGAAAAACAAAATGAAGACTTTGGATTGGCATAGCCAAAGTCCTGACCTGAATCCTATTGAGATGTTGTGGTATGACCTTAAAAAAGCCGTTCATGCTCGAAAACCCTCTAATGTAACTGAATTAGGACAATTCTGCAAAGATGAGTGGGCCAAAATTCCTCCAGAACGCTGTAAAAGCCTCATTGCAAGTTATCACAAACGCTTGGTTGCGGTTGTTGCTGCTAAGGGTGGCCCAACCAGTTATTAGGTTTAGGGGGCAATCACTTTTTCACACAGGGCCATGATGGTTTGGATTTTTTTTCACCTTTAATAATAAACACCTTCATTTACAAATTGCATTTTGTGTTTACTTGTGTTGTCCTTGACTATTGTTTAAATTGGTTTGATGTTCCGAAACACTTAAGTGTGACAAACATGCAAAAAAACAGGAAATGAGGAAGGGGGCAAACACTTTTTCACACCACTGTAAATTTACACTGTTATATAAGCTACACACAGACTACTTTTCATTGTGTCAAAGTGTCATTTTGTCAGTGTTGTCCCAAGAAAAGATATACTTAAATATCTGCAGAAATGTGATGGGTGTACTCACTTTTGTGATACACTGTAAATTCTAAGTAGTGGTGTCTGTGCTTGTGAGAGGAAAAGTGCTGTAGACTAGTATAGCATTAAAAGTACTGTACTTAAAGTGCTTTGGTCAGTAAGACTGGAAAAGAGCTGATACATTAATAAAGTTTTTACTATAGTTTAGCTTACCTGAAGTCAGGAAAGAAAGGCAGCCAAATGCTCAATGTGTAAATTAACAGACTTATCAATCTTACAGCTCTATAATGAAGCCGGGATTAATAGAGCACACAGAACTTCAAATAAAAGGGGTTCTTTATTCTCAAAAAGGATGATTTCCTCTGGAGCAGAAAATACAAAAGAAAAATAGTTCAATGGTCATATACTAATAGTATAAAGCTCCTAAGAAGCAACTGCTTCTACAAAATGGTTTGTTAACAGCACTATTAGCATTCAAAGGGGTTGTTGCAATGCAGCTAAAACACCCAAAACGGAAAACAATATATAACAAACGGCAGTGGCACTTCTAAAGAACACAAACAGAAAAACATGACGTCAGCAACATCATTTCAGCTTTCTACATAAAAAATACAATTCAGACATTAATTACCGAAGATCTGGATTCTTCACTCCCGTGGCCATAAAGTCACTTTCTTCAACCAGTCTTGGCTCCAACAAAATGTCCTCCTCTTCCGTTTTCTCAGGTAGAATGCCAGGGTACGTAACCAAGAGGTTTTTTCAACTTCCGTACTTTTATACCTCTGTTACAATAGCACCACTTACTGACAAAAGCAAGAACTACAACCAGTATGTGAAATAAAAGCAAAACGGGGTTTACCAAACATGTTTTACAGGTACAATAACTAAGAGATGGGATAATCTGATGGATTCTAATAGAGTATTTTGTTAAATTAATGTTTACAAGACAGTTTTAGTTTTTCTTCTTTCAGCTGCAGCCCCAGTAATGTTTAAGGGAGCAAGTAAAGAACAGAATTAAAAATATGATCAAACAAAGCCTTAGTTTGATCTAAAGTCTAGGGTGCTGTTTTATTGTCATATGTTTATGCTTATAGAGCAATAAAACTACTCTAAAATAGTTATTCCTTGCAAAACTCAAGAACTGCAGTGTTTGATATTGTTGACAAAAATATTTTACTACAGAGATTAGGTAGGTATTAAAGGTTTGAATCATATCTATTTAATAGACTTCAGTTTGTTCATGTAAATCCACAGGGCTCCGTGCTAAGATCAATTCTATTTACACTATGCATGCTTCCCTTACGCAGTATTATTAGAAGGCATAGCATACATTTTCATTGATATGCAGATGATACCCAGTTTTATCTATCCATGAAGCTAGATGACACACACCAAATAGTTAAACTACAGGAATGCCTTGAAGACATAAAGGCCTGGATGACCTCTAATTTCCTGCTTTTAAACTCAGAAAAAACTGAAGTTATTATACTCTGCCCTACAAATCTTAGAAACATGGTGTCTAACCAGATACCTACTCTGGATGACATTACCTTGGCCTCCAGTAACACTGTGAGAAATCTTGGAGTCATTTTTGACCAGGATATGTCCTTCACTGCACATATTAAGAAAATATAGCACCGCTTTTTTGTATTTGCGCAATATTTCTAAATTTAGAAACATCTTGTCTCAGCGTGATGCAAAATGAAAGCTAATTTATGTTTTTATTACTTTTAGGCTGGACTAAAAGTTCCCTGAAAAGCCTTCAGCTGGTCAAAAATGCTGCACTGAGGCCTCTGCCAGGCATTCCCAGCGTACCCTCACTGTACGTTTAGGTGCACCAGGTCTATCGACATCCACCCCGACCATCTGATCCAACTCACCATGAGGTGGTGATCATTAGGCAGCTCAACTCCTCTCTTCAATCGAGTGTCCAGAACATACGGCCGTAGATCTGATGAGTAAGATTACAAAATCGATCATTGACCTGCGCCCATGGGTGTCCTGGTACCCCCTTGCACTTATGGACATCCTTATGTTCGAACATGGTGTTTGTTATGGACAAACTGTGGTTTGCACAGAAGTCCAGTAACAAAACATCATTTGGGGTCAGATCAGGCAGGCTTTTACTCCCAGTCACGCGACTCTGGGTCTCACTGTTATTGCCCACATGAGTGTTGAAGTCTCCCAGTATGACAATGGAGTCACTGGATGAAGCACCCTTGAGCACCCCACCAAGCAACTCCAAGACGGCTGGGTACTCTGAGCTGTCATTTGGCGCTTAAGCACAAACAACAGTCAGGACCCGTTCCCCCTGGCCCAAAGATGCAGGGAAGCAACCCCCTCCTCCACCGGTGACAACACTATATTTTCTATTCTATAGACTGGAATAGAATCCAGCCCCTCTCCAGGAGACTGGTTCCAGAGCCCAGGCTCTGCGTTGAGGTAAGCCCTGCTAAATTTAGCGGGTATCACTCATCCTCATGCACTTTTTACCCTGTTTATCTCTATGTGCAGCACTTTGGTCAACCTTTGTTGTTTTTAAATGTGCTATATAAATAAATGTGACTTGACTGGACTTGACTAGCTCAGGTTCCTTCCCCATCAGAGAGGTGACATTACATGTCCCAATAACCAGCCTCGATAGACAGCGATCGGTCCGTCATTGCCTCTGCACCATGGCCCGACACACACACTGCACCCAACCCCTACAGGTGGTGGGTCTACAGGAGGGTCGGCCCATGTCTCTCTTTGGGCTGCACCTGGCTAGGCACCACATGTTGCCCACCACATGATGATAAATATTGTAATCCAGTTGTGATGACTTATTGTAAACAGGCCATTTTAAACTCCTTGAAAAAACTACAAATCCTGTCATCTTTCTGATGAGGAACCCTTGCCTGTCAGTGTCCTTGAGCAAGACACTCATCACCCTCTTGTTACTTCATTACAAGACTCAGGATGAAGACATTATCAGCTAAATACCAAAGTAATAATACTCCAAGGGCACATTGAAGAAAGTATAGGATGCATTTATCTCATTTGAGTTCATCTGCTCAGAATGCACTAGCAAGCAAATTCTCGTTTATTAATAAATTTCTCATTTCATGCAGTGATTCAGTACAAGGCCTCTAGCAGATTCCTTGTTTTTTATGACTTGCGTGTTTCTCTGGTGCATCTGCCACACAGATTATTGTTCAGCTGTGCTGCAGAAGGCCTTCTCCATCGGAGTGAGGCTTGTAACCTTCATTTGAGTCAGTAATGAAACTCATATTTGCAGTTAATCAGTGGTGTGCCCAGAAAGTTTTTGACTGAGCAAATTGCTAAATTTCCTACTTTGATTGAATACGTTGAATTTAATTTAGAATGGCAATGTAAGAAAACTGACATTCAGTTAATAGTTTCGTGATCTTTAAAGCCAGCAGCATCATGACTGATTATTTAACCCTAAATCAGAAACTGATGCCTTAACTTTTATATAGCAAAATAAGGTTTGTTACCATGAGGTCAAAAGTGACTGAGCTTTACCTCCTTGTACTTATCTCAAGTAAACCCTAATGTACCATCTTACATGGCTGGAGTTTGCTGATTTTCTGATTGGTCTTCAAAAATACTCCCTAATGAACTAATTGAAATTCTAGTTTAGACTAAATATAAGCACACATAAAGGTATTGCACATTGATTTCTGCCTTTTAATTTGACCATTGTTCACTAGGTACAACAATTCATCGCCAATCAAAGTGTAGACCATCTGCTTTCCTCAAGCAGGAAAAAAGCCTATGTATTAATTAAACACTGCACCTCTCTTTTTCTCTTTTTGTTTCTGTATTCATGTTTTCCTTATAATGGTATCCCTTATAGATGCACGGTTCTGGAATAATTAATGACTTTGTTTGATTTCTGTGATCTTGAGTTTGAGTTTGCCTAAAAAAACAAATACTTTATTTCTTTGTTATGCATGCTTCTTACCACTGCTCCACTTTAGTCAGGAAATAGACTGCTTTTTAATTATTTAGACCACTGCCACCTCTAATGAATGCTCTGTAATAATGGAATGTTTTCGTGTTGGTTGCCTCCTCTGTAAAGCTTCTGTCGAGCAGACATCACAAAGCAAAGATCTCTGAGCTAAACAGAGTGTAAGCTGCCAGCACAGTGTCGGTCATCTCAGTAATGTAAACACTTTCCGGATGAGTTTATCTGCTCAGGTCCTATTAAATAAACATTAAGCCTGTTTAGTCATTTTTGGTCATGTGTCAAGTGTCTCTGAGCATCTAGGTTCACCATCAGATCCACTCCTCATGTTTCATTAATCTTCAAAACAACAAGGAGGCAATGGCAAAAATGCTCAGCTCAAAACTTTTCAATCAGACATCATAAACATATGTAGAAGAATAAAAATAGAAAAATAAATCAGAAAAACAAATGCTAAAAATACAGAATCAATCAAATACAAGGATAATTTGCACTATGTAAAAATGATTAATATATACAGTAAAATACACAAGAAGACATCACAGAGATTGTTTCATATGTATCTAGGTTAAATAATCTTAATTTTGAGAAAAATTGAAGTGACTAGGAATGAAAAGACTATTTCGTGATGGTTTGCAAATTATATTAAATGGTTTGTTCCACAACCCGAATGTCCAGCAGGGAGCAGCAGGCATTGAGAAGGTGTTCCAAACCAGCCACTGTCACTCTAACAACTGCCAATTACTGATATATCTGTGGAGGTGTACACACACTTGGTTTCAGTGATACAGAAAAAAGGGCAGCATGCAATAGGAACGAAGTAAGATGTGTGCGATTAGGGTGCACAACCTTCAATGTGGTGCTGTTGGTAAAGAGCTTACAGCCTGTTAGCTTTAACTCATAAATTTCTCAGAATGGAGACTTCCAGACTGGTGCTTTGTTCTACAGTACATACACAGTGTCCAGTCTCCCTTGCACTACATTCATGTAGACATAATGATCTTAAATAATTTTCTTTGGTGTCTATAAACTCTCAATTCTAGAGCATCACAAAGAAAAAAGAAAAAAAAAACACCACTTGCTTCACTGGTTAAGTTTTTACTGAGTTATAAAGGAAGCAAATAATGCAGTTACCAAAATACAACCGCAGTCGCATAAAAAGAGAAACAAAAACAAACCTCACACTCCTAAAAGATGATGAAACAGTAATGGACTGGGCTGAATGCTAATTGCGAATTATTTTTGCAAAGCTGCCACTCAACAGCCAACAGACCCATCTGCAAGGTGATAGGAGTGAAGAGAATCACTTGTCTGCATAAGAAGGAAACTCACTGCAGCTGCTTTATCTTTGATTCCATTTATCTTTGATTGTCGTCACAGAAAGCATACAGCAATATTTTTCATTTAATGCATACAGTACATAGATTGTTCAAGATTCAACATCAGACTTCTTCAATATTACTTTATTCTTTATTCTAGTCATTTACGCATAGGTGTTAACCCCTGAACTCACATGGCTGCTTACTGTGCCTAAGCATGATTATTGTGTTCAACAATAAAGTAGAACAACAAAGTATGCTTCCATTTGTCTCAGCATCTCAACTCTTTTCTTTCACTCTGTCTTTCACACACACACTCATGCTTTGGGCAGCAGTGGGCAGCGCTTAAAAAGTGAACTTGAACAACACACTTATTTTCATAATTTTATGCATCTCGTGGTTTAATTGGAACAATTCTGGAAGCAGCTTTTCACCTCCGAACACTCTGATTTTTCGCAAGGGAAATATCCTAGTCCCATGCTTGGGCACAGTTAGCAATCACAGTACATGCTTACATGCTCAGACAGTACGGTACACAGCGAGCGCACTAGTCAAGCTGATCAGATGTTGGTGGTGAAATGATGTTTGGGTACAGTACAGATTGCCTAGTGTAAGAACACCCATGTATGCCTGCAGCAGTGGTGAGGCTCTCACAGATTTCAGTGCATTTGTTGTTTTGATTTCCTGCCACTGGACGCAGATTCAGCTTCGGTAATCGCTGGCTTTCACATTTGATGGCTGAAGGTATAAAAATTATGAGCATGCAAAACTGCAACTGATTCAACTGTGATCAGAGAGAAAAAATAAGCCGTTGTTCAGAAACGTATGAACTGCACTGTAATTATCGGGACTATTTTTTGCACAGTCAGCTTCTGTCATCACAAATCAAGCACTATATCTCTTGTCAGATCGTCCTTGAGACAAGACACAAAGACTGTAATTATGTACATTATGGATATTCACATATAGAAGCATGCCTTTACACCACCTCGCCGAGCATGTGGCAGCTTTGATCAGAGAAGATGATGACCAGCTTGCACTCAAGTAATCTATGTTTTTACTAGACTGCTGCAGCTGTCAATGGATAAATGCTCTCGGGGGAGGGGTGTCTGGACTGTAAACAATACTTTAATGGTACAATCAATCTTTAATACCACAATTGTCTCTTTAATGAATAACTTTGCAATGAAACAGCGACTTGAGATCTATCAGGAGGCTTGACCTGCAGATACTGATGCATGTAAGGTAGAAAGGAGAAATGAAGAAGGAGATGAAACCACAAGGCAGCTCGGGGGTGAATAAGTGAGGAATAAGAGGATGGGAAGGAAAGGAAAGGGAATCAAAAGCTAAGAAAAAAAGAGAAAATTATTAAATAGAAAAAGAACGGTAAACTGTAGGAGAGACAGAAAATGGGTGAAGGATGAATACAAAACAAGCTTAAAGAAGAGGAAATTAAGCCTCATAATAAATAAGGAGAGGGTAAGTCATTAAGCAAATTTTTTAAGTAAGCAGTAACAAGCCTAAACGCTCATATGAACACATATGTTAATAACTTGTATTGATACTTAATGAATCAGTAGGAGATAGAGGGCCTCAGGTAGGAGATGAGCAGAGAGGAGAGGAATGAGAAAAAACTAAGAGAAGAAAGGTAAAGTGGAGCCGATGAGAGGAGGAAAAAAACAGAAACAAATGATGAGAACAATACAGAAGAGGAGGAAATGGAAGAGAGAAGGGGAGAAGTGTGAAGAAAAAAGGACAGAAAGTAAGGAGAGGAATGGGTGGAGATAAATAAAAAAGGTGGGCAGTTAGAGAAGAGGAAGACACGGGGGGAATTAAAATTACAAAATGAGGGATAGAAAAAATTGCAAAAAGACCAGATAAGTGGTGAAGCAGCAGGATGGTGTGTGTGTGCATTTAAGGAGTGATAAAACAGGAGTTAGTAATCCAGCGAGGGCTGGAGGAAGAGAGGATGTGTGAGTTTGAGACGCCAGAATCAAGTTGTTATTATGATGAAGGGATGTAGAGGAAAAACCAATCACAGCTGGCCTTCTACCAAGTCCGCACAGAAAGGAGAAACTGCTATTCCCCTGAGAAACATCAATTTTGTCTTCCAGCACACACTCACTCACACAAGTACGCACAGACAACGCACAATCTGATGGGGTGTACCTTTTCACGGCTGGACCGACACTTTTTTACCATCAGAAAGCTTTTTTCAGCAGTGGTCAAAGAAGCATCTGAGCTGGTAATTGCACATTGAAACTGCTGCAACAGCAGGCTGGGATCAGCGCGCGCACACATTGAGACACTCAGGCACATTTGAAGTGTTTGGCTAGAGCTCAGCAGATTCATTGGCTTGTGTTTATTTCTGTCGATACAGAGCTGTCTGCATAAATTGACCACTGGGCAGCCTTGTTTTTATTACTTCATAAATGGACTGTAGCCTCCCACAAGATATGTGTCTGTGTGTGTGTGTGTGTGTGTGTGTGTGTGTGGTCAGTCCAAGCACACAATCCTAGCCGTTGCTTGCTCTGCTACATTTCTTCTGTACTGAAGAGTTTATGGATGAATGTGCTTTGCTGTGTGTCTGTAGTCTGTGTTGGTTTACACTTTTTAAAGTGTTGCACTCTGAGCTGCATTCACGGTGTCTCATCTTCTCCCTTAAGTTTCTAGCTTTGTTTGGAGCGAAGGGTATCGACTGGGATTTCAGCTGCTCAACTCTAACGGGTTCCTCCACGGAAAATGAGAGCAGTGAACAACTAGAAGAGCAAGAGTCACCTCATTCACCCCTTACAGAGGAGTGGAAATTGATCTTTTCACGAGCTTCCTCCCAAGACATTCACACTGAATGCAGCACATACATATGCCTGATCTGAAGAAATGAAGAAATTTCAGGGGGTGCATCAGGTGTAATGCAGAGCTGAATACACTGCTTAACCTTGGTATCAAAAGGAAACACAAAACACACACACTCTCACACATTAACAGGCTTCATTAGCTTTTGTGAATCTATTTTCAATTTTGAAATCACCCACAAGTGGATTTATGCATGCTGTGTTTTCACATCTCACCTGTTTGATCCTGGTCAAGTCAGTTGTTCATATCACTTTAACTGAATTGAATTCATATGCATAAGTGAAGCAGGTGGTTTAGAAAAGTGTGAAAGCTGTCAATCTAGCTCAGTATGAAAGCAATGCAGATGTGTCAAAGTGTTTTGCTATGTGATTTCAGCATAAAGGGAACTGTTAATACACTACATTGCCCAATGTGTTCGCTCATCTCCCTTCATACATATGAACTTGAGTGACATCCCTTTCATATGCCATAGGATTTAATATGATGTCGGCCCACCCTTTACAGCTATAATAGCTTGAGCTCTTATGGGAAGACTTTCCACAAGGTTTATGAGGACCACAGTTGGTCAGCATCGATACTGCGGTATTGTATCACTTCCTGTTCCTGTTTCAGAGCACAGTGGTGTTTTGGTGTCTGTTAGCTGGTTAATTTGTATACGTCGATTTATCTGGATAATTGCATATTTCACTGTAATCTTCACCTGCTTTATACAGAGCACACTCTTTGCTTAAATACCAGTATTCTCATTATTCACTTTATTCGTTTTTTAGAAATTCGCTAGCTTAGCGTAGCTAGTAGCTTAGCTCTTAGCGGACTCACTAGCAGCATGGCTTCCTCTCCTGTCCCTCCTGCACTTTCCTGTTCTGAGTGTCACATGTTTAGTTACTCCTCGGCCTCCTTTAGCAGTAATGGTATTTGTAATAAATGTAGTTTGTTTGTAGCTCTGGAGGCCAGGCTTTCTGAATTGGAGACTCGGCTCCGCACCCTGGAAAATCCCATAGCTAGCCAGGCCCCTGTAGTCGGTGCGGACCATGGTAGCTTAGCCGCCGTTAGCTCCCCCCCAGCAGATCCCGAGCAGCAGGGAAAGCAGGCTGGTTGGGTGACTGTGAGGAGGAAGCGTAGTCCAAAACAGAAGCCCCGGGTACACCACCAACCTGTTCACGTCTCTAACCGTTTTTCTCCACTCGGCGACACACCCGCCGAGGAACAAACTCTGGTTATTGGCGACTCTGTTTTGAGAAACGTGAAGCTAGCGACACCAGCGACCATAGTCAAATGTCTTCCTGGGGCCAGAGCAGGCGACATTCACGGAAATTTGAAACTGCTGGCTAAGGCTAATCGTAGATTTGGTAAGATCGTTATTCACGTCGGCAGTAATGACACCCGGTTACGCCAATCGGAGGTCACTAAAATTAATATTGAATCGGTGTGTGACTTTGCAAAAACAATGTCGGACTCTGTAGTTTTCTCTGGGCCCCTCCCCAATCAGACCCGGAGCGACATGTTTAGCCGCATGTTCTCCTTGAATCGCTGGCTGTCGGAGTGGTGTCCAAAAAACAACGTGGGCTTCATTGATAATTGGGAAAGTTTCTGGGGAAAACCTGGTCTTGTTAGGAGAGACGGCATCCATCCCACTTTGGATGGAGCAGCTCTCATTTCTAGGAATCTGGCCAAATTTATCAACCCTCCTAAAACCTGACTACCCAGGGTTGAGACCAGGAAGCAGAGTTGCAGTCTTACACGCCTCTCTGCAGCTTCTCTCCTCCTGCCACCCCCCCTAAACCCCATCCCCATAGAGACGGTGCCTGCTCCCAGACCACCAAAAAACAAACTTAAAATCAGCAGAAAACTGTTTAAGCATAAAAATTCAAAAACAAATAATATAGTTTCATCAACTGCACAAAAGAATAAAACAATTAAATGTGGATTATTAAACATTAGGTCTCTCTCTTCCAAGTCCCTGTTAGTAAATGATTTGATAATTGATCAACATATTGATTTATTGTGCCTTACAGAAACCTGGTTACAGCAGGA
Source organism: Pterophyllum scalare (assembly GCA_024447675.2). Taxonomy (NCBI): domain Eukaryota; kingdom Metazoa; phylum Chordata; class Actinopteri; order Cichliformes; family Cichlidae; genus Pterophyllum; species Pterophyllum scalare. The sequence continues at coordinate 48,923 of JAMQGT020006602.1, forward strand.
TGAATATGTTAGTTTAAATGAATCAACACCCCCGAGTCACACTAACTGTCAGAATGCTCGAAGCACAGGTCGAGGAGGTGGCGTAGCTGCAATCTTCAATTCCAGCTTAGTGGTTAATCAAAGACCCAGACAGAGTTTTAATTCTTTTGAAAGCCTGACTCTTGGTCTTGCCCACCCTAATTGGGAAATTCAAAAACCTGTTTTATTTGTCATTATCTATCGTCCACCTGGTCCTTACTCAGAGTTTCTGTCTGATTTCTCAGACTTTTTATCTGATTTAGTGCTCAGTTCAGATAAAATCATTATAGTGGGTGATTTTAACATCCATGTAGATGCTGAAAATGACAGCCTCAACACTGCATTTAATCTATTATTAGATTCAATTGGCTTCTGTCAAAATGTAAAGGAGCCCACCCACCACTTTAATCATACTCTGGATCTTGTCCTGACATATGGCATTGAAACTGAAGTCCTAACAGTATTCCCTGAAAGCCCCCTCCTGTCTGATCATTTCTTAGTAACATTTACATTTACTTTAATGGATTACACAGCAGTGGGGAATAAGTTTTATTATAGTAGGAGTCTTTCTGAAAGTGCTGTAACTAAGTTTAAGGATCTAATTCCTTCATTATTATGCTCTTCAGTGCCATGTGCCAACACAGTGCAGAGCAGCTACCTAAACTCTGCTCCCAGTGAGGTAGATTATCTCATCGATAGTTTTACATCCTCATTGCGTACGACTTTGGATACTGTGGCTCCTCTGAAAAGGAAAGCCTCAAATCAGAAGTGCCTGACTCCGTGGTATAATTCACAAACACGCAGCTTAAAGCAGATAACCCGTAAGCTGGAGAGGGAATGGCGTCTCACTAAAGTAGAAGATACTCATTTAGCCTGGAAAAAGAGTTTGTTGCTCTATAAAAGAGCCCTCCATAAAGCTAGGACATCTTACTATTCATCATTAATTGAAGAAAATAAGAACAACCCCAGGTTTCTTTTCAGCACTGTAGCCAGGCTGACAAAGAGTCAGAGCTCTGTAGAGCCGAGTATTCCTTTCACTTTAACTAGTAATGACTTCATGGATTTCTTTACAAATAAAATTTTAGACATTAGAGGAAAAATTATTCAAAACCATCTCCAAGGTTTATCTTCATGTTCGGCTGCTTTCAGCACTGCTGGTATTTGTTTAGACTCTTTGGCTCCAGTTGATCTTTTGGAGTTAACTTCAATAGTTACTTCCTCCAAACCATCAACATGTTTATTAGATCCCATTCCTACTAGACTGTTCAAAGAAGTCTTTCCAATTATTGATGCCTCAATCTTAAATATGATCAATCTGTCTTTATTAGGTGGCTATGTACCACAGGCCTTCAAGGTGGCAGTAATTAAACCGCTACTTAAAAAGCCATCACTTGACCCAGCTGTCTTAGCTAATTATAGGCCAATCTCCAACCTTCCTTTTCTCTCCAAAATCCTTGAAAGAGTAGTTGTAAAACAGCTAACTGATCATCTGCAGAGGAACGGTTTATTTGAAGAGTTTCAGTCAGGTTTCAGAATTCATCACAGTACAGAAACAGCATTAGTGAAGGTTACAAATGATCTTCTTACAGCCTCTGACAGTGGACTCATCTCTGTGCTTGTCCTGTTGGACCTCAGTGCAGCTTTTGATACTGTTGATCATAACATTTTATTACAGAGATTAGAGCATGCCATAGGTATTAAACGTACTGCACTGCAGTGGTTTCAATCATATTTATCAAATAGACTCCAATTTGTTCATGTAAATGGGGAGTCGTCTTCACACACTAAGGTTAATTATGGAGTCCCACAGGGTTCTGTGCTAGGTCCAATTTTATTTACATTGTACATGCTTCCCTTAGGCAGTATTATTAGAAAGCATTGCATCAATTTCCATTGTTATGCAGATGATACTCAGCTTTATCTATCCATGAAGCCAGATGACATACATCAGTTAGTTAAACTGCAGGAATGTCTTAAAGACATAAAGGCCTGGATGACCTCTAATTTCCTGCTACTAAATTCAGATAAAACTGAAGTTCTTGTACTCGGCCCCACAAATCTTAGAAGCACAGTGTCAAACCAGATACTTACTCTGGATGGCATTACTTTGGCCTCCAGTAACACTGTGAGAAATCTTGGAGTCATTTTTGACCAGGATATGTCCTTCAATGCACATATTAAACAAATATGTAGGACGGCTTTTTTACATCTGCGCAATATTTATAAAATTAGAAACATCCTTTCTCAGATTGACGCTGAAAAGTTAATCCATGCATTTATTACTTCTAGGCTGGACTACTGTAATTCATTATTATCAGGCTGTCCTAAAAACTCCCTGAAAAGCCTTCAGCTGATCCAAAATGCTGCAGCTAGAGTACTGACAGGGACTAGAAAGAGAGAGCATATTTCTCCCATATTGGCTTCTCTTCATTGGCTCCCTGTTAAATCCAGAATAGAATTTAAAATCCTTCTCCTAACATACAAGGTCTTGAATAATCAGGCCCCATCTTATCTCAAAGACCTCATAGTACCGTATCACCCCAATAGAGCACTTCGTTCTCAGACTGCTGGCTTACTTGTGGTTCCTAGGATACTTAAAAGTAGAATGGGAGGCAGAGCCTTCAGCTTTCAGGCCCCTCATCTGTGGAACCAGCTCCCAGCTTGGATTCGGGAGACAGACACCCTCTCTATTTTCAAAATTAGGCTTAAAACTTTCCTTTATGATCAAGCTTATAGTTAGGGCTGGATCAGACAACCCTGAACCACCCCTTAGTTATGCTGCTATAGGCCTAGGCTGCTGAGGGGGGTCCCATAATGCACTGTTTCTTCTCATTCACCTTTATTTACTTGTTTATACTTCACTATGTACTTAATCATTATTATTAATCTCTGTCTCTCTTCCACAGCATGTCTTTTGTCCTGTCTCTCTCCCCTCAGCCCCAACCGGTCGCAGCAGATGACTGCCCCTCCCTGAGCCTGGTTCTGCTGGAGGTTTCTTCCTGTTAAAAGGGAGTTTTTCCTTCCCACCGTCGCCAAGTGCTTGCTCATAGGGGGTCGTTTTGACTGTTGGGTTTTCTCTGTGTTATTGTAGGGTCTTTACCCACAATACAAAGCGCCTTGAGGCGACTGTTTGTTGTGATTTGGCGCTATATAAATAGAATTGAATTGAATTGAATTACGGGGTGGCTGTAGCTCAGGAGGTAAAGCAGGTCACCTACTGAGTGGAAGGTCAGTGGTTCAATTCCAGGCTGCATGCCAAAGTATCCTTGGGCAAGATACTAAACCCCAAGTTGCTCCTGCAAGCGTTGGAGTGTGAATGTGTTAGAAAATAAAAGCACTTAGCTTACTTACGGAAGTGCTTGTATGAATGGGTAAATATAGATGTGTTGTGTGAGTGCTCAGACAGAGTAGAAAAGCACTATATAAGAACTAGTCCATTTATGGGAATCTTTGAACATTCTTTAAGAAATGTATTTGTGAGGTCAGACACTGATGTTGGATGAGAAGGCCTGGCTCACAGTCTCTGCTCTAATTTATCCCAACAGTGTCAGGACTCTGTGCAGGTCAGTCAAGTTCTTCCACACCAAACTCGCTCATCCATGTCTCTATGGACCTGCTTTGTCCAAGCTGGGAGCTGGTTCCACAGAAGAGGGGCCTGAAAGCTGAAGGCTCTGCCTCCCATTCTACTCTTAAGTATCCTAGGAACCACAAGTAAGCCAGCAGTCTGAGAACGAAGTGCTCTATTGAGGTGATATGGTACTATGAGGTCCTTGAGATGAGATGGGGCCTGATTATTCAAGACCTTGTATGTGAGGAGAGGGATATTATATTTAATGGTAGATTTAACAGGGAGCCAATGAAGAGAAGCCAAAATGGGAGAAATATGTTCTCTCTTTCTAGTCCCTGTCAGTACTCTAGCTGCAGCATTTTGGATCAGCTGACGGCTTTTCAGGGAGCTTTTAGGACAGCCTGATAATAATGAAGTAATTAATTAACCCTCATTTGCGTACCCCAGGTACGCATATGAGGGTTAAAAAACGAATTAGCTTTTCAGCATCACAGCAAGGTTAAAATAGTATTATAATAATAATAATGGATTTTACATTATAGTTTAGTTTTATATCATTGTGACCCCCCCCCCTCCTTATTTTAGTTAGTTTTAATTAGTTTTTAGAGTGGTTTCACTTGTTTTCACCGGGTTTTATTTTTTTTAATGCTTAGTTTCAGTTTAATTTTCATGAGTTTTAGTATTAATTTTAGGTTCTTCATGCTTTGTCAGGTGCAAAATTCAAGGTGCAAGAGTAACTACTGTATAATAATAAGCAAAACATTCAACTAACTGTTCACAAGGTGGCAGCATTATGTGCTAAATGTGTGTAATACTAAGGACACACATGAACATCATGAGACATTAACTTCCAAACCCAATAAACTCTACAATAAACTTCTAATAAACTTCAGCGTCAGTGCAGTAGATTAACAACACCTCACATGTGGTGTATAACTTTGGCATGCAGCTGTATTTAAGCTTTGAATCCTTCAAAGTTCAAATACAGCTGCATTCTGATGTTATACACCACATGATGCTGGTTCTCTGTGAGAGCTGCTCAGAGATGCTAACTTGGCTAAATACTAATTAGACTTCTGCGCTGGGTCTTTGTGGAGCCTATGGACGTAGCCAACATAAGTGGCTGACATCATTGCCGCTTTTACGCTTGTGTGAGCTGCATTATGTGTGTTAATTACCCTGTGGTCGTGTGCTGGTGTTTTGTATGTGGTGCCAGCCGACAGAAACAAAAATTGCTGGGACTTTTTCCCTTCCTGGGTCCTCACTCCTTGTGGTCAGTTTTTTGGCTGCAAATGTATTTGTCGCTCTGTTTTTTTCACTTTGTTTATTACCCCATGTCCAGTCCGATAGTTTCAGCAGTCTCCCTCCAGAACATTTAGTCCTTATATTGATGCTTTGATTATTATTATTCCTGATTGTTGTTCTCTCATTGATAAATTAAAAAACTGAAAATACATGGGAGGACAGTTCTGAAAAACACAATCACAATCGTTTCAGTCTGCGTGGACCTGATGTATAGTTACATTTCTCCAGAGGTGCACATCAGGTTACGTCATAGATTACTGCATTGGTTCAGAGGGGCTTCTGTAGCCATATTGCGAGGTCTTCTCAAGTGGACATTGATGTTGGTGGTTTTTCCCCTTGAGAAGTGTTTCCCATACTTTGTCATCATCCATAACAAGACACTTGCTTCTATTGGTCTTGCTAACATACTCAAAGAAATCCCATATGGGATTGCTGCTTTCTCCCAACCTTTGTTGTTGCCATTATTTTGGAGTCCGGTGAGGTAAGCAGACACAAACACACACAGTGAGGTGCCATATGGTGCTCCCAGCTAAAATTGCTAGAGCAGAAAAAACGATTTTTGTACTTAAGGACATATCCTGGTCAAAAATGACTCTGCAGGCCAAGGTAATGCCATCCAGAGTAAGTATCTGGTTAGACACCATGCTTCTAAGATTTGTAGGGTCGAGTACAAGAACTTCAGTTTTATCTAAATTTAGAAGCAGGAAATTAGAGGTAAGTTAAAGGCGTCCGGGGAGAAGTAGAAAGGCACAGGTAGTGTCCAGGAGAGTTTTACTATTGGAAGGTCAGCAGGCAAGCAACAGATAAGCAAAGGTTTCCAGCAAGGGTCCAGAGATGGAGATCCACCTCATTAAACTGGAGATTAGTGAAAGTGGCCAAGAGCTCTTCAGACAACAAAGTATTTCTGAGAACACAGAAAACAGCAGTTAACACCGGGAATCAAAGTTACCACTAGGAGCCAAGGGTGAGCCTGATTATCACGCCTGGGAGGCAGACAATCTGCTGGAGAGTGGATGCAGGAGTTGGTCTCTTTATACAGTGACTGATGAGGCTAATGACACAGAGGTGGCCTAGCTGAGGAGTTGAAATCAGGTACTCCACCCATGGTGACTTGCTCAACCCAATATGCTTGGAGGAAGGAGGATCAACAATTACACACACCATGACAGTCTGTTAGATAAATTTGATTCAAACCATTAATAGCTAATTTCTGTAATAAAATATTATGGTCAACAGTGTTGATTGCTGCACTGAGGTCTAGCAAGACAAGCACAGATAACAACCTCTTGCTGGGAGCATTAAGAGTTCCTTTCACTGGAACTAAGGGGCTGAGCCCAACTCCTGAAAACCATGATCCCCCCTCCACCAAACTTTACACTTGCCACAATACATGAGCACCATTCTCCTGGTGTCTGCCAAACCCAGACTCGTCCATTAGATTGCCAAATGGAGAGTGTGATTCGTCACTCTAGAGAACATGTCTCCACTGTTCTCGAGTCCACTGGCAGTGTGTTTTAAACAACTGCATCTGATGCTTTGCATTGTGGTTGGTGATGCAGGGCTTGGATGCAGCTGCTTGGCCATGGAAACCCATTTCATGAAGCTCTCTAAACACTGTTCTTAAACTAATCTGAAGGCCACATGAAGTTTGGAAGTCTGTAGTTATTGACTCTGCAGAAAGTTGGTGACCTCTGTGCACTATGCACTTCAGCATCAGATGACCCCCCTCTATGAGTTCACACGCCGTACCACTTTGTGGGTGAGTTACTGTAGTTCCCAACTGCTTCTGCTTTGCTATAATACCAGTAACAGATGACTGTGGAATAGTTAGTAGTGAGGAAATTTCATGACTGGACCTGTTGCACAGGTGGCATCCTATCATGGTACCACACTGGAATTCACTGAGCTCCTGGGAGTGACCCATTCTTTTACAAATGTTTGTAGAAGCAGTCTGCATGCCTAGGTGCTTGGTTTATACACCTGTGGCCATGGAAGTGACTGGAACACCTGAATTCAATGATTTGGATAGATGAGTGAATACTGGCAATGTAGTGTATCATACCTATCACTTAATATACTTAGCTTAAAATACACCAGCTTTAGGTTGGGAACAGCTGTCCCACACATGTGTTGAAAAAAAAAGGAACAAAAAAGCAAAAGAAAATAACCCTAAGGTGCCTACAAACTTCACAACAAGGTTTAGGTCTGTACCTCCTGTTCTCCCCGTGCCTGCATGTGACACCTCTGGGGAATTTTTTTATAGTCCAAAGACATTCATGTTAGGTTAACTGATGATGCGGAATTAACCATTGATTGGAGGTGGCTAAGGTACTTAAAAAGCACAGAATAAAGTGCCATATTATCGTATTGGTAAGCATTGTTTATAGTCTAGAAACAAACTAGAAATGTGCTATAGAGAGGCCAGTCCATTTTCACTTCCATTACATCTTTGGTGTGGTCATCAGCTGGAGAACACAACACACAAACAAGGTTTCTACTGTCACAGCTCAGCTACATTTTCTTTTTTGTTAGAATCCCAAACATTTCAGTGGACTCATGCTGCATTCCTGTTCCCTGGTTATTAGACTAAAGCCACACAGCATCAGCCTGAATTTCTGACACTGTCAAAATTTTTCTCCAGACTATCACTGGTTGCAAGTCAACATCCACATTTGAACCACTGTCAGTGGTAGAAGACCATCATTTTGGAGCCCAGAATTCCACAGTCTACAAGATGCTATGATAAAGTTCCTACCAACAAGCCACAAACCATAACAGCCTTCAATTTTTCCTTATATAATCCTTATATCAACAGTGCTGCAATTCAACATGGACATCAAACTTTTGTCAAACTCACTCAACTTTAATAATATTGAAGATCATCACTCGTGATGAAAGATGGATCTCTGGCAATGACATAGAGACTAAACATCAGCTTTCAGTAGAAGAATCCTCAGTGATCTACTTTAATATCCTGTGGCTTCGAATGGGAACTGTGTGCATACAAATTAGGAAGTTATTTAATTGGTGCTTACACAGCAGTCAGTGCTTTGTAGCAGGTCTAAAACTGTTGGAGTACTGCTTACGCTGATAATAGTGCCTCCAGGTAATAGAAACCCTTCATAGGTACTGAGAATAACCTTTTCTGACAACAAGGGTATCCTTTCTTCACACTCCTATTTGTCATAGCTCAAAGACACCATAAATGCTATCTTAATGCAAAAGACTTTTTCGTAAATATTGAAAGATCTCAAAAAGATCAGAAGGTATTTTATATGAATATTGAATGTTTAAAATAGTCCCTTCCTTGTGTTTCACTCTGGTTGGTTTCATTTATTCTTTTCCTGTCTGTGTTTCTTTCAACTAACACTGCGAGTTGTATGATGGAGTTATGTCTTTATAGCGTTTGAACACAGCTTCACACTGCAGGCTTTAGAAGGGTAACTTTGCTCATAGTTGCTCCTGGACTAAAAGTTCTTTACTTACTAGTACATTGACAGGCAGGGGAGAAAAACAAATGATACCACTAAACACAACACTTTGAATGGGCAGAACTGAATGTAAAATCAAATCACTCGAAAGGTTTTGTTGTCTTTATACTTTACCACCGGCAGGGTTAAGTGCCTCATTCTGTGGCAGACACATTGACAAGCACACAAAATAAAATTGGATACAATCATCGATATATTCCTGTAAGGCAGCGTTGTGGAAGTAGTTTGAGTCACCGGAGCTGAATGAGCTGTATCACGAGTTTGTGCACCGATGTGTGGCATTGTGTTGGGTTTTGTGTTATTGTGCTGCTGATAAGGCGACTGTGTCGCTGCATTTCACCACATTGTTCCTGTGATAAGGAAGCAGCGGAGGGAGACATTTCCTCTGCAGGAGACAAAGATGCTATCAGAGCAGGATGAGGTGGTGAGAACATTAGGTGTTAGGTGGAGGGGTGTTTGTAGGTGTGGCTGAAACAGATGAGCCAGGAGTATGTGTATTCACAGAGTGTAATTGATGTGTTGATATACAGGGGTTGGACAATGAAACTGAAACACCTGGTTTTAGACCACAATAATTTATTAGTATGGTGTAGGGCCCTCTTTTTGTGGCCAATACAGCATCAATTCGTCTTGGGAATGACATATACAAGTCCTGCACAGTGGTCAGAGGGATTTTAAGCCATTCTTCTTGCAGGATAGTGGCCAGGACACGACGTGATGCTGGTGGAGGAAAACGTTTCCTGATTCGCTCCTCCAAAACACCCCAAAGTGGCTCAATAATATTTAGATCTGGTGACTGTGCAGGCCATGGGAGATGTTGAACTTCACTTTCATGTTCATCAAACCAATCTTTCACCAGTCTTGCTGTGTGTATTGGTGCATTGTCATCCTGATACATGGCACCGCCTTCAGGATACAATGTTGAATCATTGGATGCACATGGTCCTCCAGAATGGTTCGGTAGTCCTTGGCAATGACGCGCCCATCTAGCACAAGTATTGGGCCAAGGGAATGCCATGATATGGCAACCCAAACCATCACTGATCCACCCCCATGCTTCACTCTGGGCATGCAACAGTCTGGGTGGTACTCTTCTTTGGGGCTTCTCCACACTGTAACTCTCCCGGATGTGGGGAAAACAGTAAAGGTGGACTCATCAGAGAACAATACATGTTTCACATTGTCCACAGCCCAAGATTTGCGCTCCTTGCACCACTGAAACCGACATTTGGCATTGGCACGAGTGACCAAAGGTTTGGCTATAGCAGCCCGGCCGTGTATATTGACCCTGTGGAGCCCCCGACGGACAGTTTTGGTGGAAACAGGAGAGTTGAGGTGCACATTTAATTCTGCCGTGATTTGGGCAGCCGTGGTTTTATGTTTTTTGGATACAATCCGGGTTAGCACCCGAACATCCCTTTCAGACAGCTTCCTCTTGCGTCCACAGTTAATCCTGTTGGATGTGGTTCGTCCTTCTTGGTGGTATGCTGACATTACCCTGGATACCGTGGCTCTTGATACATCACAAAGACTCGCTGTCTTGGTCACAGATGCGCCAGCAAGACGTGCACCAACCATTTGTCCTCTTTTGAACTCTGGTATGTCACTCATAATGTTGTGTGCATTGCAATATTTTGAGCAAAACTGTGCTCTTACCCTGCTAATTGAACCTTCACACTCTGCTCTTACTGGTGCAATGTGCAATTAATGAAGATTGGCCACCAGGCTGGTCCAATTTAGCCATGAAACCTCCCACACTAAAATGACAGGGGATTCAGTTTCATTGTCCAACCCCTGTATAATAGCTAAAGAATGTAGGTGCATGAGTTTGCATGCTTCTATACTTATAATTGCTATTTTGAGACCATAACTGCATTTATACTATTAAATGTGGCTATCTAATATGTGCATCCAGATGGCTTAATCATGATGACTGAGAAGTTGAGAGTTAAATGTTGTACACTTATGGTCCTTTCAAGTGTAAAGAAAGGACCAAGAAAGCCAGAAGGAAAATGCTAGCTACCTAACAACAACCTTTGTTTTTTGTTTTGTTTTTTCTTTTTTTCTGGAACTGCAGATAAAAAACAAAAATTGCATATTTTGCTTGTTTAGTGTTTATGCGTGTTAATGTAACCTTCACTGTGGAAGTGTTTAGCACGAAAAGTTGTTTTTTTTTTTTTTTTATCTCACCAGGTTATAAATTCAGTTCAATTCAATTTCATTTATAAAGCACCAAATCACAACAAACAGTCTCCTCAAGGCACTTTATATTATAGGGTAAAGACTTTACAATAATTACAGAGAAAACAGTCAAAACAACCCCCTGTGAGCAAGCACTTGGTGACAGTGGAAAGGAAAAACTTCCTTTTAACAGGAAGAAACCTTCGGCAGTACCAGGATAAGGGAGGGGCTGAGAGACAGGACAAAAGACACACTGGAGGCGAACCAAGTTGGATACCTTGACAGTTTTTTTCCCCTTCATATCAGCAAGACTTGTGGTTCCACTGAGCTTAGTAAATTTCACATCAACAGCACAACTCTAAAAAATTGTAATAATTGTTAAAAAACAAAACAAAACAACCCCCACCCCCAAAACAAAACAAAACAAAACAAAACCCAATGTGATATCATGGCCTTTAAATAGCATACAACATCAAACAGAGCAGAAACTGAACATTTATACATATATTTGAAGATGTACACACTTCTTTCCCTGCAAATTTAAGGTGTTCCTTATGACCTGACAGTTTCCCATTAATTAATTCCTTCACGATTTTAACCAATATTTAATAAATAACCATGTTTTGTTATTAAACTCTTTAATGCACTGTTTGCCACCAGGCTCCAATTCTTATTCTAGTCCTGTTCTCTCAGTAAATGCTACCTTTCGTGTCTTCTTAGTCAGCCCAAGCCCAAGAGTATTTTTCCTTCCTCTGAAAAACAAACTCTAAATGTGGACTCCTACTGTAGATTCATTTCATTTGCATTCAGTCATTATCTTCTTCAACTGATGTGGATCCCTGAAAGTAATGCACCTGCAGTCCCCTCAACATTAAAGTGCCTATATTCATTTTTCCTGGTACATTGCTCCAATCCTTGCCTTGTACAAAAAAAAAAGGAATAAAAAAAAGAAGCTCTATTGACAAGCCATAAATACCATGTAACAAACACAGATGCTTTTAAGTCTGTTGGTTGAAGGTGCTGTGACCATGAACCCAACTGCCTCTTTTATTTTACAAGAGAAGCTAAAATGCAATGTATAACTAAAATAATTTTCTTGTTCAGTTCTCTTTTCAAGTGTTCATGTTGTCTGTTCCTGAGCTTGAGTTCAGTCAGGATTTGTCTTTGGATGTTTTAATATAGTGTTTCCCATGGGTCAAGGATGACATGCCAGTATTTTCTTTCAAAAAATATGAAAAGGCAACCATAGCTGTGAAGTTCCTCTTGGACACAGAGCTTAACCAAATTCAACCAACCATGATGCTGTCATATAGACAGAAAACAATTTACAATGCTGTATTTTCATTTCACATGGCTCTTTGAATTTTAAACATGGATGATGAAATTATGACTCAACTCAGTTTCAATATTTTCTGTGAAGATAACATAAAGAAATAACTTTTTTTTTTTTTTTTACTTTTTTACACTATTGAGAGGAGGATGTATATGAAAGCGGAACCTACCTCAATGCAAAATGGAAGCTCCTGTCAGGCATTATAGCAGCTAAGATGAACAGGTACATGAGTGGGGCCCAGAAAGGAATTGGCAGCAATACCAGAGGGGAAAAAGACCAGCTACTGTAAGATAGAGCAGTTGCTCAAGAGTGTAAGACCAGACTGACCAACCTGTGCACCACCTGGATTGATTATAAGACAGCATATGACTCGATGACTCGGTGACTCACACATAGATCCTGGAATCCTTGGAACTATACAAGATCAAATGGACCCTAAGAACCTTCATCAAGAACTCTGTGGGGATGTGGAGAACAAAACTAGAAGCCAACTTCAAGCCAATTGTACCAGTCACCATCAAGTGCAGGATTTACCAATGAGATGCTCTGTCTCCAGTGCTTTTCTGCATATGCCTGAACCCCCTCATCATTAACAAGTCTGGCTACAGATTCTGACTACAGAATGGAGCAAACGTCAGCAACCTCCTCTGCATGAATGACACCAAGCAGTATGCCATCAATTCACTAATCCACACCGCTAGGATCTACAGCAATGACACTGGAATGGCATTCCGACTGGAGAAGTGTAGTTGGATGGTAACAAAGAGAGGGAAGGTAGTCAGAACTGAGGGTATTGCACTACCAGAAGGCAACACTGCAGACATTCCAGGTACCTTGGAATCCCACAGGCAAATGGGAACCATAAAGAGGACCGCTAGGAAAGCTGCATCTGCCAAGTACCTGCAGAGACTAAGGCCATTTCTCAGTACACAAGTAAGCAAGTTTGTACTTGCGTACTTGACAAGTTTGAACCTGTGGACTTGACAAGTCCAAACTTTCCAAGTATGAGGGATTATTTCTCAATTGGAACATCAGAGGACTTGATAACATCCTAGCTCAGTTTCAGCATTTCTATCACTTTCCAGTTTAAATTTACTGATTGTGTTGCTTTAAAAGCTTCATCGCTGAATAAAAACATACATGTATACATAGCTCAGCTGCTTACTGAACCAAAAATAGGTCAGATGCTAAAATGATGTTATTTTTATTTCAGAAGACTCCAAACACTTAAAACAGACAGAAGGAATTTACAATAGAGTCGAATAAATAGGTTAAACATATAATTTGATCATTTCTGGAGCAGGCTTGTCATCAGTCTTCAAAATCTCCATGAACAGCATCAACATGACACTGTGATGTTCCTGTTCCTGGTGAAAAGGCTCTCATGTTCCTTCCGGAGTGAATTTGTGTTTAACTTCCACACAGGGGCGAAAACCAGCGGGAATTTTTAAAACAATGTGTCAGGAGTCAGGCATTCTCCCCAGTTATAGCTCGCCTCAGCAAGCCGACAGCTTGGCTGTTAAAGCAGCGGGAATCCACATCTACGAAAACACTGAAGTACTTTTGCAATTAAGCAATATATTGATAAACTGAGCAGATATTTGAGGTTTACGCATCTAGATTTTTGCCTGAAATCACTGAACAAGTTAATTTTGTGTCACAGCAGCAGTAATATTTCAAAATTTACTCACAATTTTAGCCGCTGTCCTCGGCCATTGCTGGGTTTGAGTTTTGTTTGAAATGCATTCTGGGATACTTGGCTGTATCAAGTCAACACAAGTCACCACCGATGGATCCTCGATAGAAGGGGCGGATCAAGAAAACATCCGGGCATTTTGAGCAAACTTGCCTTTATGCGAATTTTGGAATTGGAACAGTTCACATAAGTCCGCATAAGTACGCATATTGAGATGAGTACTTATGCGGATTTATGTGGACTGTTCCAATTCCAAAAACAGCCTAAGGCAAGTCCTGAGGAGTCAGCTGAACAGGAAGAACAAAATCAGGGCAATCAACACCTACACTCTACCAGTCATCAGATACACTACTGGGATAGTAAACTGAACAAAGGAGGCGATAGAAGCCACTGATATCAAGACAAGAAAGCTCCTTATTATGCACGGAGGGTTTCACCCCAAATCCAACATCCTGAGACTGAGTAGTAGTAAGTGTCAGAACCACTATCCTAGATGAAACAACAAAGATCCATGAATACATCAGTAAGATGGCAAAACTGATCATGTGTTTAGTGAATATACCTTAGGCAGCATAAACTCAAAAAAGACAAGGAGCAGGAACAGGAACCATCATGGAAGGACAGATCCCTGCACCACTGGCAGATAGAAGAAGTTTCTGATATTGAAAAATCCTTCCAATGGCTGGACAAAGCTGGGCTGAAAGATGCAACAGAAGCACTAATGATGGCAACACAGGAACAAGCTCTAAGTACAAGATTGATAGAGGCTGGGGTCTACCACACAAGGCAAGACCTTGGGTACAGGCTGTGCAGAGGTGCCCCTGAGACAATCCAGCGCATATAGCAGGTTGCAAGACGGTAGCAGACAGGACATACATGGAACGCCACAATCAGTCAATAACTGGGCTTTTTCTATCCTGCTGTGAGACACTTGATCTGATCTTATAATGTGCACATGTCCAAAGTAATTTTCCAGACAACAGTATTTCACATTACAAGAAGAAATTGCAGTGTGTGCTGGCCATATCAAAGTGCTTTCTTCAGTTCTTTTTATATTTTTCTATTCTAGCTATTATTAGCAACATAATTATTTGAATATTTGCTTTAAATTTGTTACTGCTTTTAATTTGTCACTGGCATTTTGGTTAGATTTAAGCACTAAATCAACTTGGTTGTGTACATGACAACACAATGGCTCTTTCACAAGGAAAGATTAAGTATGCACAGTTCATGTTGAACTATGATTATATGATTATAGTACAAATGACAACAAAGTAGCATTTCTCTCAAAAGTTTATCTCTCCTTCTGTCTGTGTCTGACTGTTAGAAAGGTGAAAACAGAAGAGCTGAGAGTTGAGATAGCGTTGAGCTGACATACAGTAAAGCAGAGTGTGCTAATAAGGAGTAGTAGTAGAGTGGTAGCATGTGCATTACCACTCAGATGTCATAATGACACCAGTAGTAAAATGACAAATGGAAGACTCTTGGAAAATTTATACCCAGTGTTTTAAACAACCTCAACAGATTATCTAAAACTAAAATACACAACTGTGTCAGCTGTGTCACGATAGTGCTTTCTCTATCATGAATCAAAAGGGTCAGTGGCATGCATCACCACTACTTGAACTTTTTTTTTTTACCTGAAGAGTCAATTAACATACTCGTGCATCATTATAAAATTATGCTTTCCTCATTCCCTTTATGATGCCTTAATTGTAGGTCATACAGCCTTGGATATTTGTCAGCCTCAATGACTAGTCTAACCTTAACTAGCTATCTTAACTGATAACTGTATTCACAATTATCTGATTGCTATATTCGCTCTTACATGTCTCTGATCATAAACACCTGGAGGAGGGTACCCTTTAGCTTTATTTATAGAAGTGATTACAACTGATAATGGCCATTAAATGGTCTGATACAATTTGAAATAGGTGATCAAAATGCAAAAATTCTCATGCAAAAAGTTGTGTATTGATTTTCTGCAGGAATCTTCCATTAGTTATTTTACCACTGGTGTCTTAAATTTTATAAATATACTCACAGAAAGTCATGCTGAGCAGCAATATCTACTAAATGGTTGGCAGGTATAATACAACAGGTGTAGGGGGGAGGTGTAAAGGTAACACTACCCCATCCAACCCCAGTTTTCAGCTCCTCTTCGAGCAGCTTCATTGGAGCAGACAGAGGTTAAGCACCTTGCTCAGGGGCACTTCAACACTATTTACTGAGACAGAGCAGCTTTGGCTGATTTCCCCTGCCATAGCAGAGCTTTGAACTGTGACCTCCCAATCACAAGCCCACTTCTCCAGGCCTTGGGGCTGAGAGTGAGCCCCACCCCTCCCAACAAGGCCTGATTAATGTAAAAGGGTAAAGTGAATGAGACAGAAGAGGCAGAGGTTATTCTTCCCCCTCTGTCTCACTTGCTCTTTCTGTCTTGTTGTATCTATTTGTCTTTGCCACAGGCAACTCTGTATTATAGATGTTCACTATACGTAGTTTTCCCTCAGCACAGATTAAAAGTTCATTTAATCTAACCTCTCTCTTTGTATACATGTCACTGTTTTATTCCACTGAATCCTGAAGGCAATGTGTTACTACATTCAGATGCATCTTGGTTACACCAGTAGGTCAGTTCCTGTCAGCTTCCCCTCTGGGTTGGTTAGGAAGTAACCTGCATGCAGAGATGTACTGCTTGAATGCAGCACAGGGTCCCGTTTGAAGTATGTCTCATGAATCTCAGCTGGTTTGACTTGCGCTGCTGCTTGAGGCTGTAAAATAATAATTTCCTTCCTTAACATTGCATCTCCGTGACGTGCCGAGCCAAACATGGCCCACACTTAAATGTGCCGCGAAGGCAGATGCAACTGAAATTCAACAAATGTTTTCTGCTTGTGGTTTGCTGCCTCTAAATGAACACGACAGACGAGATTTTGCAACCCTTTTGGTTGATACAACCTCCTGGGGAACCTGCTCTCTAGCAGGTGAATAAAAGTGATTGGCCATCTTTGTGTGAGGTTGCTCATGTCTGCTTGCAGCCCACCCGAGGCCATCAAATGGGACCAACAAGTGTAAATAAATGTAACTGGACTCCAGAATGGCCCAGAAGTGTTGTGTTTTCTGAGATCGTGTTTTAAATTGATTAAACGTGCTGCTCTGTTAAGCTTAGGAGACATTTATTTCATAATTTTTAAAAGTTAAATCATAACTAAGTTCAGATCCAGCACTGTCAGTTAGAAGCAAATGTAGCCCCTAAGGGGCCTACAGGGATTGCTTTTGAGTAAGATCATAATATTTATATTATCTGAAAAATTACCTCTCACCAGAACCAGCAGCTGTATACATTTCTACTCGAGGGCTTTCCCTGTTGTTTCAGGCATTTGCTGACATTGTTTTTTTTTAGGGGAGAATTTGAAGGCAATGACAAAAATCTAATAGAGAAATAATGACATTATCTTTTTCAACATGTGCAGCAGGGTTACTGAGGCTAATAGAAAGACATAATTTTGACTCAGCTCAAAGGTGTCTCAGTTCCACTAGTATTACATCATTTACTTCAGAGTAAATGTTAGGGAAAAAAAGTTTTGCGCTAGTTATAATAATCAATGCATATATGAATTGTTTTCCCAGTAAATAATAAGAAGATAGTGCTCAATATGAGTTATTTGAGGTCATACACCACAATATCCTTACACCATCAGGGTTTCATGAGATCTCAACCCTACTGCTCTCCCTGAAATGTAAATTTTTAGAATGTGAAAAAAAAAATTAATAATGACAAAAATACATCTGATGTTGGCTCAAGAGTCTGCTGTTTGTAGAAAAGGGATTTGTTTTTACAGTGGTTGTCCACACTCCCATTTCTGTAACATAACATCCTTCTTTCCAGAAACCTCAGATGGCTGGCACTTTTCTGCAATAATTCATGTCATTTCTATTGTTGAAAAGACATCAGTCAATAGGTGAGGACCTATTTCTCTCGCATCCAGAAAGCTGAGACCTCAGAGAGAAACTATTGATATATATGTGAGACTGAGCGAGGCAGCGAGATGGAAAGCTCTTCTGTTTTCCATCTCTCCTTTATATCGATTTCTTCTCTGTTCTGCTGCCACTGCCCTTGAGATGTCTGTCCCTAATTGATACTTGAATATCTGTGTTTTATCACAGTGTTTATAACATTTAAACTCATAAATAATAAAAATAAATACACCTCATAAAATACAAACACTGCATTGCGAAAGAGATATTTCATAGATGTTTAAACTCTTCAGTCACGCAGAACTGTATGTAAATGGTAAATGGTAAATGGACTGTTACACACACACTCACAATCCAATGGATGAATTGGGGGGCAACTCAGGGTTCATGTCTTGCCCAAGGACATGTTGACATGCAGACTGGGGGAGCTGGGGATCAAACCATCGATTGGTCGATGACCCACTCTTCCTCCTGAGCCACAGCTGCCCTCTTGTGTGGTTTATTTATATATGAAGAATTCAGATGCAAAAGCTGCTAAACCCCACCTCCGGAAAAATGAGATAACGATATTGAGCAAATGCTTGCAGAGGGATCATTACTGGCTACTGAGCGTACTTGTGTGCCCGTCTCCTTCGCTGTCAAGGGTCTCTTGCTCAGTTCCTCCTTGATCACAACCACCACGGCATCCTATCTGCTATTCTGTTATAATGCGCTGCCATTTTGTGCCATTGTGAATCTATTTAGAAATCTTTATCATAGTCCAATATTTGGGCCTTTCTCTTCATGTGTGAGACATTGATCAGTGAGTGCTGGCAGCAGTGACAGTGGATCTGAGGACAAAAATTTCTCTGGTTCAAAAATCACATGCATGATGTTCACCTGAGCTGACATGTTTGTGCCTCCACGAAAAATAGGCTCATGAACAAAATTTTAATTCCGCTGTTCTCCACTGAACCACCCAAAATATACTGTGACAGGGGAACAATATGAGAACAGCACCCCCACCAAGGCTGGAGACAGAGCAGTACTGGAAGAGCATCTGGGAGAAGGATGCAAGACATAACACCAATGCTCAGTGGCTAGTAGACCTAAGAGTAGACCACAGCAACCTCCCTAAACAGGACACTCAAGAGAAAGTCTCACATATGAAGAGCTGCACAGACCCTGATATGATTCACACCTGCCGGTTAAAGAAGCTAACTGTACTCCATGTACGCCTGGCAGCACAAATGAACCAGCTGCTACAGGCTAGGACACACCCAGAATGACTGACTGCAGGCCGGAAGACTGCCCGCACTGGGGAATTTAAATATATTTAAAAGATTCCTAGCTGGCCCTGTGTGCAGTCTTTGTCCTCCAGGCTTGAGGGTCCTGCGCAGTATCTTAACTGTTCCCAGTATTGCGCTTTTCTGGACAGAGATCTCGGATGTTGTTCCAGAAATCTGCTTGAGCCGTTCTACCAGTTTGGGGGTCACTGCCCCGAGTGTTCCGATTACCACGGGGACCACTGTTACCTTCACTGTCCACATCCTCTCTAGCTCCTCTCTGAACCCTTGGCATTTATCGAGCTTCTCGTGTTCCTTCTTCTTGATGTTGCCGTCTATCACTACGATCTTCTTCCTTTGTTTGTCCACCACTACAATGTCTGGTTGGTTAGCCTTCACAAGTTTGTCTGTCTGAATCTGGAAATCCCACAGGATCTGAGCTCTGTTATTCTCGACCATCCTTGGGGGCGTATCCCATTTTGACCTCGGGACTTCCAGGTCACACTTAGCACAGATGTTCCTGTATACTATGCTAGCCACTTGGTACTGTAGTGGTGTTCCATGTATGCCCTGCCTGCTAGCATCTTTCACCCTGCTGTTATGTGCTCAAGTGACTCAGGGGCATCTCTGCACAGGCTGCACCTAGGGTCTTGCCTGATGCGGGAGACCCCAGCCTCTGCTGCCATGATTAGCGGTTCTATGCTATCCTTCAGCCCAGCTTTGTCCAGCCTTTGGTCAGATTTTCCATATTAGCCACTTCTTCTATCTTATATATACGGTGCCTTGCGAAAGTATTCGGCCCCTTTGAACTTTTCAACCTTTTGCCACATTTCAGGCTTCAAACATAAAGATATAAAA
Source organism: Pterophyllum scalare (assembly GCA_024447675.2). NCBI lineage: Eukaryota > Metazoa > Chordata > Actinopteri > Cichliformes > Cichlidae > Pterophyllum > Pterophyllum scalare. The sequence goes on from JAMQGT020006602.1 coordinate 68,616, forward strand.
TTTAAATTTTTTGTGAAGAATCAACAACAAGTGGGACACAGTCATGAAGTGGAATGAAATTTATTGGATGTGTCAAACTTTTTTAACAAATAAAAAACTGAAAAGTGGGGCGTGCAATATTATTCAGCCCTTTGCGTTAATACTTTGTAGCGCCACCTTTTGCTGCAATTACAGCTGCAAGTCTCTTGGGGTATGTCTCTATCAGTTTTGCACATCGAGAGACTGAAATTCTTGCCCATTCTTCCTTGCAAAACAGCTCGAGCTCAGTGAGGTTGGATGGAGAGCGTTTGTGAACAGCAGTCTTCAGCTCTTTCCACAGATTCTCCATTGGATTCAGGTCTGGACTTTGACTTGGCCATTCCAACACCTGGATACGTTTATTTGTGAACCGTTCCACTGTAGATTTGGCTTTATGTTTTGGATCATTGTCTTGTTGGAAGATAAATCTCCGTCCCAGTCTCAGGTCTCTTGCAGACTCCAACAGGTTTTCTTCCAGAATGCTCCTGTATTTGGCCCCATCCATCTTCCCATCAATTTTGACCATCTTCCCTGTCCCTGCTGACGAAAAGCAGGCCCAAACCATGATGCTGCCGCCACCATGTTTGACAGTGGGGATGGTGTGTTAAGGGTGATGAGCTGTGTTGCTTTTATGCCGAACATATCGTTTTGCATTGTGGCCAAACAGTTCGATTTTGGTTCCATCTGACCAGAGCACCTTCTTCCACATGTTTGGTGTGTCTCCCAGGTGGCTTGTGGCAAACTTTAAACGAGACTTTTTAATGGATATCTTTGAGAAATGGCTTTCTTCTTGCCACTCTTCCATAAAAGCCAGATTTGTGCAGTGTACAACTGATTGTTGTCCTATGGACAGACTCTCCCACCTCAGCTGTAGATCTCTGCAGTTCATCCAGAGTGATCATGGGCCTCTTGGCTGCATCTCTGATCAGTTTTCTCCTTGTTTGAGATGAAAGTTTAGAGGGACGGCCGGGTCTTGGTAGATTTGCAGTGGTCTGATACTCCTTCCATTTCAATATGATTGCTTGCACAGTGCTCCTTGAGATGTTTAAAGCTTGGGAAATCTTTTTGTATCCAAATCCAGCTTTAAACTTCTCCACAACAGTATCTCGGACCTACCTGGTGTGTTCCTTGGTCTTCATGATGCTCTCTGCACTTGGAACAGAACCCTGAGACTATCACAGAGCAGGTGCATTTATAGGGAGACTTGATTACACACAGGTGGATTCTATTTATCATCATCAGTCATTTGGGACAACATTGGATCATTCAGAGATCCTCACTGAACTTCTGGAGTCAGTTTGCTGCACTGAAAGTAAAGGGGCCGAATAATATTGCACGCCCCACTTTACAGTTTTTTATTTGTTAAAAAAGTTTGACACATCCAATAAATTTCATTCCACTTCACGATTGTGTCCCACTTGTTGTTTATTCTTCACAAAAAATTCAAATTTTATATCTTTATGTTTAAAGCCTGAAATGTGGCAAAAGGTTGAAAAGTTCAAGGGGGCCGAATACTTTCGCAAGGCACTGTATATCAACAAACAATCACCAAACACTAGCAAGCTTGAATAGTAAGCTGCATCCATATGGGTGCAGTTTACTATCCACGCACACATAAATCAAATATCAGAAGTTCAGTCAGCATAACTGGGGCATGAACTGTAAATAAATTTCATGTCTGTAATTGCAATTAATCACACAATAAGCCCAAATATTTGTGAAATAATTTTATAAAAATGCTCTCAAAATATCATTTGAGAGCTGAGAGGTCCAGGTCTCCAGGTATTGATGCTTAGGAGACAACACGATGCTTAGTTGCCATCTCTTGAAGCATCCATGGCATCAATATTGTAGAAATGTAAACTTTAATAGAATTTAAATGGATGAGTTGTAACAGAATGTAGCCCTATAAAGGTGTCATAAGGGAGGAAGGTAGATACAAAAAACATATTTATTTCTTCTGAACAGTTGGGCATTTTTATGAAGACTGATTCACTCTTAGAATCTCAAGTGACCATCTGAGGAACTGCAGTCACTTTTGTGCTTGGCTTTATTTTCAGCCTCAGAGGTTGCTGCTTGGTGTGATGCTAATGCCTTCAAGTTTCCATTAATCCAGTGCACACAGCAGACAGCAGAGTCATTATTTGCCTACACCACAACTGTCCCTCTTCTGATGGACTTGGTTTTCTGTGTGTTAATGAGTTTGTCTGAATCTTTACACAGTGCTGCTTTTCACAAGTTCAAGCAAGACACAGTTAGTTATTGCACTTTTGGAAGAAAAATTTCCAATTAATTTACCAGAACCAATTAGCTTTGGTGGCATTAGCCCCCGGGTAGCTGTCCTCTTAGCCCAGTTGGTAATCAAGCCTTGCCTGTGCTGATATATAAACAAATAAAGCATCACATTGCTATAAGTTTGTTTAACTTTTCAAAGTCCCACTGTGAAGGATGTCTGTCTGTGCACATTTTATGTTATTTCCTGTTTAAAAGAAATGCTGTTACATTTTTTATACCAACTTCAAAGACAGTGTGCAAATGATAGCAACTTGTTTTGAATAAACATCTTGATATATTTAAAAATAATGATGAAAAAAATCGGCAGAGCTTCCTACAATAGGTTGAGATTATATTTGAATGCATATTTGGATGTATTAAAAATATCAAAGGATAACCCTTTTTGTCCACACTTTCTGTGGCTTTTCAGACCACAGAGTGCTGGATGGCCTCTGGCTGCTCACTATCCATATGCTTCAAGACTGCAGTGATGAGCCTGTAATGGAACTATCAGCCTCTGAGAGCAGATGGAGAGAGCAGAGGCCCTAAGAACTAATGCAGGTGTGTATGGGTCTGCTGCTGCGTGTTTCTAAATGCATGTTTGTGTATCTGTGTGCAAGCATGTGTTTATGCATCTTGTGGTTAAAGTGAAAGAGAAGCAGAGACAAAGGCCAGACGTATGTGCATGCTTCTCTGGCCTCTTCGAAATGGAGCTAAAAGGGGTTATCTGGTGTTGGTGGTGGGGGGTCAATCTGTCTTCAAGTCTATTTGTTTTTCTTTTTCATCCATATCACCTATTCCTCCCTTCTCCCACAGTCTTTAATCTTCATCTCCCTGCTGCTTGGATGTTCAGCAGGTGGTCTGAAAACTCCCTTGAGGTCCTTAGCAGGGGTTCTATATTAAAAATGAACCTTGATAACTGTATAATTAACATTTTAAAAAAAATTACACCTGCACTGAGAATATGAGACTCATTATTATCCTCCAGCACAAATGTTTGACGTTAACCTTCCCCAAACCCAAGATGCGCCATTAGAAACCTGCTGAATGTTAAAAGCTTAAAAAGTCACAGTTTAGCAGGATGTAGCAGTAACTACTTCAGATGAGATGAGCTAAAGGTCAGATGTTGTTCTTGGAAAGTACTGTACGTTAACATCTGCATAAATTCAGCTGCAGACACAAACAATGAGCTGCACCTTTCAATATAAAAGATCAACACCATTACTTTAGGATCAGAATTTAATATAAAAATGCAGACATAGAAACATGAGCAGAAAGTTAACCTATGCTAACCTATAATACTGGTTAGTTGCTAATGTTGGCGGTTCATGCCCGACGTGGAGCGTCCCTTCATTCCCTTCCACCTCCACGCTTTCACTCAGAAATAAAAGAGATAAAATATGCAAAAACATGAGCTGTGCTCAATTAATGACAAGAGGAAGTGACAAATACTTTTCAGACAGAACCATCTGCATGAAAATAAATTCACTTTCTGGTTTGGATAAATTTCACAACAGCGCCATGTTTTGTTTCTTAACTGCAACAATTAAGCATTTTGAATTTACAGCAGCTGTTTCATTCAGCTGTTCTTTCTCTGACTGCCTTCTCCTTGATATGGTGCTGCATTTAGAGCCAAACCAAGTTAAACAAACTTAAAATGATTTACCTTAAATAATTCTGGAGACTGCAGTCTTTCTGTGTTGTGGATCACTGGGGAAATAATTGAAGGGATGCCAATTCTTAGTTTCATTTCACACCAACACATTTATGTCACACAAACCAATCTGCTGCTAAGATTTTAATAAATTTTAATATATTAAGTACATTCTAAAGACTTCTTGATTGCTGACCAGTTTATAAATATGAAGTTAGTGTGAAAGATTCAGGAGTTTATTCAAAGTTTATTTTGTGTGTTATGGTGCATTAACAGTTTTCAAGTAAAAAAAACTTAATTTGAATTTAAGGCGTCTTGCTGCTGTAGCTGCTGTAGTGTGCAGCGCAGCTGCTGTGAGGAAGCGAACATGTATTAGCACACAACATGACGTCTGTGATGATTCGATATCTAAATCAATAGTTGCCCAATCTATTCACCTCTTCTGTGACCAGAAGCCTAACCTTAGCCTCATCTTAAATCAAGCTTTCAGTTTGAAATTGCATGACGTAGCCGTTTACTACAAATTTCACCTGCAGTGATGAATCCTCATAAAGCGTGTCCCTTTGTATACACACAGTAACTCAAATGCTCCCCACACGCACGCACACACACACGCACACACAGTTAACCTTCTTAATTCAGTGACAGTGGAGCAGAATGATGCAGCAGGGCCCAGGGCAATTCTCAATCAGTGGAGTTCAAGTGATTAGATGAAGCCGGCAGCAGTGTGACAAACGGGGCTGATGGCTGATCTCTGGCCTTAGACTGAGGCCCCCAAGAGGCTGCAAACATTTGCCCACACTGTCAGGAAATGTGCAGACGACATCGAGAAAGAATGTACAGTTTGTGCTGAAGACATTCCCCTCTGTGATACAGACCCTTTTTACAATTTAATTTATGCTAATAAGGAGATCGATTTTTACATGATTATTTAAACATCAGGTGGAGCAGTAATTATACTCTAAAGATAAGGATAATTTACATGACAACTTGTATTAAAATGGTTGAAAAAGTGGTGTCTCCATCTTATAAAACCTTATATCAGCATACTAATCATTCACATATTCACTCAAAGTCCCCTGATTATTAAAGAAATCAGGATCTACATTAGTTTGTGTTATTTTCTTAAGATCTAAATGATTATTCCCTTTTTTATTTTTGTTTTCAATTTGACACATATGAAATTGATCTTAAAAGATGCAAATTTTCCAATTTTTTACTACCCTGCAGTGGTAAAGAGTCAATTTTGTTAATCAATTAATTAATTTTGGCAAAATTTTATTTCAAATGTTCCATTATCATTTTCAGCAGTGTCGTTAACAAAAATAAATTTAAAAAAATCTGACAAACTGAGCTTCATAACCCCTTTGAAAAACATAACATATGAATTTCATCTCAAAATGAACATTTTATATGTAGGAAAAATTGCAAAAAAAGGGCAAACTTTTTCATATGTAGCTACAGAGTATATTTTACAGTTCTGCCCAATTACACTGGGTGATGCAAGTCAAAACTGTTTTTTTGGGACTGTCTTTCACAACCTTCTCAACCAGAGTTTGAAGTCTTACATGATTTTTTTGTTTGTTTGTTTGTTTGTTTTGCGTGCTTTGAGTAGGAGGACAACAAACGGGCAAGAACACTTAAGCTGTGATGAAACTGTGCTGCAGAACACAGACATCTGCTTTTGCTAACCTCCTATGAAGCAGTGCTGTAGCAAACCTGGATTGGAACACAGGTAAATGATGACATTGGATCAGTGTCCAGTGTCAAATGCAGGTTGATTATGCATCTGCTGTCTGAAGCATTTAACAAAACAACCACTGCCGCATTGCTGCCACTACAAAGATTTCCTATGTAACATGCAATGTGTGTACTGACAGCTCGTTTTGCATAAAGGGAAGCACAAAGTGCAAATGCCTGCAGGAGAGCATCATTGTGTGGTTGCATCAGCCAGACCACATTTGGATGCGGTCAGCTTCGCAAGGTGCTAAAAAAAATAAACTAAAAAATAATCTGGCTGTTGTAAAGCATGACCAAAACCTTGAGGGAGAAACATCAGTCAGAAGTGATTCCACTGACCTGTGATTTGTGTTTATGGACCAGCTGGGCAACTACACCTGAGTGACTTTCATGTTGAAATTGGATCAAATTGTTGACACAATCAAAGTAACAAGAGACTCTGAGCCTCAGAGGCAAAATTGCAACAGATCACGGTCTGTGACAACAAAGAGCGAGGCAGAAAGCAGCGAGAGATGATGGGAGAAAAAAAACAACGCGGGTTCAAAGGTCTGGTGGTGAACAGTGACAGACTAATGTCAGGCACAGAATGGCAAACATGAAAGGAAACTAAGGTGGATGAATAAAGAAAAAGTCTGATAAAAACTGAAAATAGATGGAAAAAAAAACGGGTGGAGTGCTTCCAGGAGCCTGACAGGAGGGTGTGTGAGGATGACAAAGGGGAAGAAGATCTAGATACACTTGAAATAATTCAGACGAGCTGCATAAATTCGATGTTTCACTTTTACAAACAAAAGCTTCACTGGTGAGAACTCTCAGTCAAAGATGAACTGTAAAGATTCAGGGTAACTTCCCCAACAAGGCAAACACTGAAAGATAGCAATCTTTTTACATGATGAGTAAACCAAACATGTTTAAATGGAAGAGAAGAGAAGAGAAGAGAAGAGAAGAGAAAGAGAAGAGAAGAGAAGAGAAGAGAAGAGAAGGATTTTGGGGGGATTAGCAGGAGAGGACAGGCTACTTGGAGCCAAACTAAAGGTCAGCATGGATCAAACACTGATCCTCTGTGTACTGTTGCCAAACTGCCACGTTGTGTGTGTGGTCTGTTGTCCTCCCTGGAGATCTGGAGTCCCTTTGGTTTGGCTTTAAATAGGATAGGTCAGCTGTAGCAGCACACAACATGACACATACATGAAGACACACACACTCACACAGATACTTCCTCATATGACTGCAGTGTGTCACAGCTCATTAGCAGCAGAGAGTCTCTCATACCCCCACACTTCCTCTGTCTCGGCTGTTATCACCTTCTCCTCACATTAATTGCTTGTTTGAAGACAGAATGTGAGTCACAACATGAAGAAAGCAGCAGCTTTAAAAAGTTATGCTTTCAACAGGCACAGTTGGGTTATTGTTATTTTTAATACTTCAAATGGTTTGATTGAATAGCAAAACAAAAAACCCAATTTACTCCCATGATTAAAACAGTTCTCATGCCCAGGGCGCCAGTTAGTGCCTTTTTGTTAAAGCTGCTGATGTGGCTCATTTAAGCACAAGGTGTCCTTTGCTGTCTGTGCTCTGATGTATTAGGCCGTGGCATTAGAAAGAGGGATCTGTCACTCCCAACTCTTCACTTTTCGATAAGCAGGGTGACTGTTGTGAAATGGTGTGTTGCAACCCCCTCCCCCAAAAAATGGTCTTTCCCTAAATCTCACCAAGCAGTTGTCAGCGCATAAACCTTACCAGACGTGAAAGTGAGAGTCAAAACAAAACAAAACAAAAAATAGGCAACCAAAAACAAAGGTCCCAACAGGTCACAAGCCGGGATCTTCTGGTTGAAAAACCACCCCACCTCTCTAATCTCCTAACAGAGACTATAGGTGCACAACAAAAATAAGCTGCTTTTGGTTACTCCCTACCACAAGGGGTCGCCATAGGAAAATTCAGATGTTTAGTTTGTTGAGTTTTGCACCAGATGCCCTTCCTGACGCAAGGAGATTTCTATCTCTGCTTTGGATCAAAACAGCAAGTCGCATTAACCCAATAGATAAGAACCTAAAGTACCTAAAACACTGGTCAAGTTCCGATCATTTACCTATGCCCCACATGGCGTGCTTTTAAAAGGGCTTAAAATGAGCAGTCTAGATAATTAATGAATGGTCTTCCTAAGCTGATAAAGCCCCACCAAGGTCTCTGCTCTGATTCTTATAAGATGCTGGTAATCATTTGCTGTAAGTCAGCAGTCAGCTGTGAAACAGATGCTTCATAAGAGCTGCACTTATGAGCTAAATTTAGGAGCCTTGAAAAACCTGCAGCCATGAAACACATCATCATTCGCATGCACTTGATTGCATCTGGGTACATTCCCTGGGGAAGGTGGAAAAATTAAACACAAGTGATTCCAGTTTAGACTCCAGACTTTACTGCCTGCAGGGCATGTCTGACAATACCATTTTACTTTACGGGAGTTCATTCATCTTTGTTAAAAAGCGTCTGTGGAGCTACCGTAATTTCTTATGTTGGTTCACTAATGCAGAGATTAGGGTGGACTTTTGAACTGTAAAACAATAATAAAAATAAATGAAGCTTTGTCCTGGAGCCACACCATATTTGGAGTTTTATGAGTCAAAATACAAAAAGACAAACGACAAGATTTTTTTAAAATCATGTCAACAAGGGTGTAATTTCCTACTGGTGATGGGGTGGACATGAGCATTTTTTTTCCTTTCAAAATCCTGTTCACATCCCCCTGATCATTCTTTGCTTACATTTTAAAAACCAAAAACCTCTTTCATCCAGCAAACGAAAGTCAAATGGGGAGAAGATCTGAGCTGATACAACTTCGGTTACTGTCACATATCGCAGGCTTTCTCTCACCCCAGGTTTCACCTCTCATGCTGTATCCAGGTTTTCCTGTATTAATGGTGAACATTATTGGAGCTATGTGAAAACGGAAAGGAACGCCTGCAGACACTACAAGAATTACTGAAAACGGTGTTTCTGCTAATATTTTGCACTTGTGAATCTTGTAAACAACACAAGAACTAAACATCAGACAAGTATGTGTCATGCATAGATTTAATACATGTATGTACAGAAGATATTTATTCAATAGGATATATTCAATAAAATCTATTTATACAACTGCAGTTCACAACATAGATCAGTTACAGGCACTTTATATTGTAAGATGAAGAATTTACAATTTTACAAAGACAAACCAAATGACTAACAAGAGAAAGCACTCCTGCTTTACTGAAAGAAATCTCAAGCAGTCCCAGAGTCAAGGAGGGCAGTCATCTGCCGTGACTGGTTGGAGATTTATATGAAAATGTTGTTAATGCTGCAGAATTATTGTACTTGAACTGAGTGTAGGCGTTTCTGTACTACAACGTAAATGAAATATTGTAAAGCAATATTCTTTTTTTAACCATATATTTTTACATAACTACATTGTCATACATTGTTATTCTTGATTAAATTGATTATTTGTGTGTTCATTACAATTACATTGTCAAACATAACAATTTTTCATATATTTTTAGATAACTTATAAACATTAACCAGCGATGAAAAAAAAACAGAAAAAAATGCCCCCCCCCAAAAAAAATTAAATTAAAAAAATATTAAATAAATGAATATTTCAGGGGAATTCCAACAATGATATAGATGGTGCCCTAGAATATAAAAATTCCGGTCTTCTTACTGATACATGTATATAGCTCTTCCACTTTTCCCAGATTCTATTAAATGTATCTATCTGCAATCTTTTGGAGAAAGTGATTCGCTCCATAATAAAAATTCCATAAACTATGCTTTGCCACTCCTCAATCATTGGGGCATTATGACTCAGTCATTTCTTTGTGATGGCTTTTCTGGCTGCTAAACTCAAAATACCAAACAAACACTTAATCTCTTCATCTGTATCATTTATATACAAGAGACCAAATAAAAGTTCATTCCAATTAAGTGAAATTTGGTTTCCAAAGATTGTCTCCAGCTCAGAATACACAACTTCCAGAACTTATAACAGTGCAAGACCAAAGCAAATGAAAATGATTGACTTCTTGTGTTCCACAGTTTCTCCAACAACCAGAGTTACCTGAGTAATATTTACTTTGTTTAGGAGTAAAGAAAAATCTACACATAGACTTCCATCCAAAACATCTACATGAATTTGAACTTATTTTCCATTGAAACGCGCACTGTTTTATCCAGATATCATTGGGTATTAGAGAGCGTGCCTCTTTTTTCCATTTTTGTTTAATATAATTCATGTTTATTGTTTTAATAATTGTGGGATGTGCTGCTTTTTGAGATCTTTTAACCTACTTCCCTTTGTCAGATGGGTTCTATTTAAGTGATTTCTTGATTTAACTTTTTTTTTTTCTCACAGCAGTGGACCTCAACGTAAGAAATGAACAGGGAAATTACAGGCTAGCAAAGCAACACAGTTATTAGCTTACATGGTTCAAGAGACTTTTTCTTTTTACCTCCTGCATCATTTTCTCAGGTTACGATCCTGCACCAAACACCAGAAATCCCAAAGGTACCATAGTATCCAGATGGTCTTGTTAAGAACGATTTCTTTGGGGGAGGCAGGGGGATACACATGCACGTATCTGTAATGGACAGCCGAGCAGTAGAGATGCCAGATGACATTTAGCAGGCAACTTGGCAACAAGGGTAATTCCTCATCTGTAACATCCTTAAGACCCTCAGAGGCGGTTAATGGATAATTAGGAGAGTTAGAAAAAGGAGAGAGGGGCTGTTACACACAGAGACTGAAAAAGTAGAAACTGAGAGGCTGAAGTGGAGATGGAAAGGGGATGAGAAATGGTAGGAAGGGTGTGAGGAGGAGTAATCTCTTTAGTGATCTGGATGACTTCTTCAGTCTGGCTCCCCTGTGATGGACAGGCAATGAGTGAGTGTAAACACACACCAAACACACTTGTAGAGGAGGGGTATAAAGTATTCAAATTCTAATTTAGTTACTTGTTGGTAAAGTCCTTTGGACCTTTTGGCCTTGAACATGTTCACTGTGTTACATTTTGGCATTTATAGATTCTTATATTGTTGCCAATAGTTGGCACAGAAGGCAGACAGGCCTACAGTGCTAAGGAACTGTGCTAAGCTGTGCAGTTATTTCGATCCCCCCCCATTTATGAATGTCTGTTAAACAGCTTTAAAATGATAGCCATCACAAACACTCACACAAATCTGTTGGTTACATTAATTCTTTTTTTGGACATTGTCATACTCATGAAGAGAAGTCACACAATTCTCACATGCTTACAAATTGTGCAGCATGCCTGTCTTCCACTAAAACGCACAAAACTGTATAAGGATTCATTGTACCCAGTCCTTGATTCTATTCTGTACATCTCAAGTGTGTCAGTTCAGATCATTAATGGGATAATAATTTGATCCTACATTTATGAACCATAACGTTTGTGCATTAAGATTGGGTGCTTGTAGTCCATGAAGAGTGTTTATACTTAACCAGCTGCACTGTACGCACACTGTATGAGTCTTGTTGTCTGGGAGATACCTAAACAGCACACATAACATATCCTCAGGAAGTAATAGTTTTCTTGCTTGTTTCCTTAAACCTTCATGTTCACTGGCAGCTTCGCTGATTCATTTGCAGAGTCTTCAGATTCAGCAAACACATGGTGCAGTGGCTAAACTAAAAAAATGAACCTTATTTTTCATAAAAATGATATTCACACTTTTACTATTATTATTATTTTATTATTTTTTTACATCTGGTGAGCTGTGCTCCTGTGTTCTACTGCCAATGGTTTATCATCACAATTACATTTTCATGCTGGTTACTGTCTGAACACTGTAAAACGAGTATTTTTCTGATGACTGCAATCAATAAGGGACATACACACAACACACACACGACTAGGAGGGGCCATGAAATGTGTCTACAATATGTCTACAATTCATATCCTTTAGCTACATGAAGTAGATGGTACTGTTAGTGGAGCAACTGTGACAGTTCACTAGCGAACTACTATTGTCAGTTCTTTTATTTGCACCCACATTTTAGAGGAAAAATACCTGAAAACATGTAACTTTGAGGTAGTTACATGTTTGCTTGAGAAAATTAGATTATTTCCCCAAGAAATTTGTCAATAAACTTTCATTTCAAAGAACTTAATATTTAATAACTCACCTTTAAAAAAAATCGTTGTTATTCTTGATTAAATTGATTATTTGTGTGTTCATTAGTATATGTTAGATTTGACATGTCTATTTTTGGTCCATTAACAGGTGCCCTATGAGAAATTGTTGTTTTTTTTTTAAAGCATTTTAAACTAACAGATTGTGCAGAAACACTGCCTCTCCTTGTCTGTTGTCCTGCTCTCTGTGTCATTCTCTCTCATGCCAACTATCACTCTCAGCACATTCATAGACTTCATTCATACAGTGCCTTGCGAAAGTATTCGGCCCCCTTGAACTTTTCAACCTCTTGCCACATTTCAGGCTTCAAACATAAAGATATAAAATTTTATTTTTTTGTGAAGAATCAACAACAAGTGGGACACAATCGTGAAGCACTCCAGCACTGATGAGGGTGTGCTCATGAGTTTGTGTTTATATGTGCCACTTTAAGTTTGTGCACAGTATGTCCACCACCACTCATTTGTGTGTGTGAGTTTAGATGTGTTGTATCAGAGCTAATGTTAACAGACAGGCCTCCTGCTCTGAGATAAATGAGAGGGCAGATTTTGTTGAAGCTGATGAAGTGGCCTGATGCTCATTAGACGGTTCCTGATAAGCTGATGGATGTTTCTCAATTTTAAGGCGGCACTCCCGTGATGATGAATGGGGCAGTATTTTTAAGGCACATTTTGCTCTCCTTCTTCCAGAACAAACAAGTACCCCGAGCGTTTATTGAATTATTTGATTTAATAAAGAAAGTCTCATTAAAACAAATCAGCTGTGCATGTGTGTGATTAATGACATGGCCATCAGTAGGTGAGAACAAGACTATTGGCTCAAGCTAACTTAGTCAGGCTATTATTAGGGATAACGTTTTCAGCCAATCAGGACAATTTACAAGGCATCATAACACTTGAAGCCATGATGAGGCTGGCTCATTCTTGCCATAAGGCCCTGAAACAGCATAAAGTCTAATTTTTCCACAGATTATACATCACCAAGTATATGACGCCGTTGATCACAGTTATCACAGTTTTGATCTGTTTCATTTTAAATTCATTGCGGTGGCATACAGTCAAGGTGCAAATTAGTTGTAGACTTTTAGGTTTAATTAAATTCAAAAGGTTAAACAAAAAAAAATGTATTAACTGTTAACTACAGCCATTTCAAGACACAGTTGCCTATTTTTAAGGGTTTCCTATGGAATTAGGTACTTCACTTAAAAGCTATTTTATAGAGAGATGTGGGTATCTCTTCATAATTTAAGCAGCTAAAAGTTCTGGAGGTGATTCAGTGTATGACTTTTGTGTTTGGAGGCTGTGATATGAGTAACAGTTGTAATAAGCAATGCTGAATTATGGTAAATTGTTAGAGTATATACTGCTTTTCTTCTCTTCTTGAGCACTCAAAGCACTTTAAACAACACACCACATTCACCAAGTCATACAAGCACTTTTTTTTCTGTTTACCATTGACACACATTCACACCCCAATAAACATATAGGAGACCAACTTGGTGTTCAGTATCTTGCCCCACATACTTTGGCATGCAGACTGGAGCAACCACGGATTGAACCACTAACCTTCCAATTAGTAGTGCTGACCTGCTTTACCTCGTGAGCTACAGCCACCCCTTGATGAGCTATTGGCATACAAGATGTTAGGTTACTGATGCTTAAACGCTGTACTTTTAGTGAAGTTGATGGGATAGTACAGTACTGAGCAGCTTGATAATTACCTCAAACCGACTGTGTAAGCAGTTTTGATGATAACGAATTGGTATATCCTGCAATAGCCAATTCAATCGTTCATTTCACTTGATGAAGACAGATTTATTGCTAAGTAAATAAACAAATAAGCTGAAGACAGGTGTTTTAATGCCTGGCTAATCATCACATTAATTAAAACTCATGGATTTCACCAAGAATTGCAGATGGACAATATCTATTTATGATTTTATTAATTATTAAAATAATATTTTAACCTATCAAAAAGGAGAGCTGTATGTTCTAATCTATGGTGGTGGTTTATCATTCACAGCTGCATTAATGAGCCAACCGAGCCAAAAAATAAATAAAATAAAAAATATATATATATATATATATATATATATATATATATATATATATATATATATATATATATATATATATATATATATGGCATTAACATCAGCATTAACATCAGCACAAAAAGTATGCACTGGGAGCTTCTTAGCATGGGTTTCCATGGCCTAGCAGGTGTAGCAGGTGTAGGTTTACTATAGGTGGCCTAGTAGTGGTGCATTGACTAACGCTGCTAATCTGGCAAGATGTCTAAATAAGGAGGCCACAGCAGAGTGGACATAAAAGAGGGGTCAAGAAAAGAAACTAATAACCTGCAACTGATAAAAAAATGCAGATGATGATGATATCTGTCTGTGTGACACTCAGTCATTATTAGATTATCACTATTAAAGATGAGAGAGAGAGAGAGAGAGAGAGAGAGAGGCAGAAGATCAGAGTGTGAGCTATTGATTTCTAACTGGCAAGAACAAACAGGCTTTGAAATGATGCTCTGATTAGGCCAGGCACCATGATTAGTTCCTCAATAACACAAATGAAAAACAATCTCTCTTTATCTATCTGTCTAGCTCTGTTTCACTCAGCTAGTATTCTTAAACTCAGGCTCTATTTCTTCTTCTCTGAAACGAGTCTTTGGTGGACAAATCAATAAAGTCACCGACACACTGGCTGTTTTTTTCTGAGATCGCAACATCTGAATATCATGGTTCAGTACGCTTTCTAGTGTCATTAGAATTGGGGCCATGAAGGGATTCACTCATTTAAACTTAATAATCTCCCAGCCGCTGCATTTAAACTTGGCTTCTTTCAACAGTGTGAATGCTTAAGAGTTAGGATACCTGAAATATTTATTCAAGTCAGAGCAAGGATGAGGACACAAAAAGAAGTAAGATTTTTATGATAAAAGAAAAAGTCATTAAGAATTCTCCACAAGATTTTTAACACTTCTTGCATGGATTAATGATCATGACCACAGGCCCACCTTACTGCTCATACAGAGAGCACACATAGTTTAGTTATACAATAGCACAAGGGCGCTCACAGTATTAGTATGCATTACTTTCAATTATGTAGCATGTCAAAATAAAGAATATCACTGGCATTCTGTTATGTTCTATACATAACACAATGGCTTATTAATGTTCATTTTAAACAAGTGTTGTCAGTGTGCATGCAAGTTTAGACTTGGGCCTGCATGATATGAATGAGAGCGAATATCCCCAGTTGGGTCATGCCAGGCACACTGACAGTGTGATTTATACTGTCTGAGGTTATTGTGATCACTGAGCAATGTAGTGCTAGTTTTCCAATACTACAAACAGGAATGATAACAGACCAATTTAGCATCCATTTCATGGTGGCAATTTGTCAAAATGTAAATGGGGCTAAGATGTAACCTGCGACATTAATGCCACTTTTCATTATTTGCTCTGAGGTGAGCTCAGTTGTGTCACTCATTTAAAACCTTTCAACCATTTTGCATAACAGTTCCCGCCGCCCTGAGTTTAAGGCATCGACTGAACTCCGCATGCCTGTAGATTACGCAAATCCTGTAGACAAGTAATCATGGTTCTTGGAAATATTCAAGGGTTAACCAGAGGACCCAATGTGAAGACACAAGAAAGACAGGCAGTTAATCCAGAACTTACAGATGTGCTATACAGAGTGCCAGGAAAATATAATAATTAAAAAAAATTATCTAAAAAGCAATTGGAACTACCAAAAGGCAGGGAGCCAGGAGAAGGGAAACAAGGGAGACTCAGGAACAGCAGGGAAAGATGATGAGAAAGACTGAAGGGGAATGTGCAGACTAAAGAACACCCTCCAGGGACAGGGCTAATAAGGCACAGGTGAACTCATGAATGCAGGCAAAAGCGGACCAAGGAAGGTAGCAAAAACACCAAACACCCGAGTAACTAGCCTTCAAAATAAAACATAAAGTTACCTTAAAGCTGCACAAAGAGCAATCCATGCAAACAACAGGAAGACACAGACAAAAGGAAACCAATATGGCCCGTTGTTTGCTTACTTTTCCTAAGATTTTCATAAATAATTAGGGACACAAATACCACCACCTACGGCATTACATTGGAAAATTTAAAACAAGCAGGTTGGTCCCACAATTTCATGCTGTGTATGCCAAATTCTGTACCTACCACCTGAAGCATCAGCAGAAATGGAGATTCAGACCAGGCTACATTTTTCAGTCTGTCCGGTTTTGATGAGTCTGTTTTGAATGCAGTTATTGGCCGACAGGTAGCACACTCAACATGGTTATCGGTTGTTTCAGAAGAGCACGGTGTTTCTTAGCTGCCATTCTCCTCTGACTTTGGTCACCAACCAGGCATTTCTGCCCAAAGCGCTGCCACTCACTGGAGAGTTTTTGTTGTTTTTTTAATATTCTCAGGAAACTCTACAAACAGTTTTGATGAAAATCCAGGAGATCAGCAGATTCAGACATGTTCAGACCAGCATTTCTGCCACCAACAATCAGACTTAATTCAAGTCTCTGAGAACACAGTTTTCTCTATTTTCAAGTTAGTTGTGAACACTTAATAAGGCTCTGAACTTGTATGTGAAGATTGTATATGTTGCACTGCTGCCATATAATTGCAGCTGATAAATTATATATTATTAAGTAATTACAGGTGATAGTAGGTTTGCACTTATTTTCCTAAATTCTAACTATTGAGGGGGAACAACGTTTTCTAAGGCCTGAAACACTGTAAATGGTTACAATGGCCAGAAATATGTGTATCTTATGTTTCTAAGACCTGCAAAATGATTTTTTAGATGACACACACACACACACGCTTGTATGCACACTCTCCCCTCCATGTGGCCCTGTTACAATCCACATCCGCTCATCTTTCTCAAAACAACACAAACGCACCTCCACTTCACCTGCTCTCATTCCTCATTACCTCTCCTTGCAGTATCCATCCTCCTCAAAACAATACTCACACCGCACCTCGTATCACCTCACACTCTACATCTTTTTGGAACTAATGAAAAAAAGATGTAATGCATATGAGAACAGTCTCTCTGCTGTCCTTGCCTCCATCCCAGTGTACTTTGATCCCTTTCGCTCTCTCCTCCACCCTCCACCTTTTCTCCTTTTCCCTTCATGCATGCTCCCTACCTGTTATCATCTTCTGTCTTCCATCCCTCCCTCTGTTTTCTTTTAAATTCATTCTGTCTTCATTTGCTCCTTTGTATGGCTTCAGACATTCCTATTTTGTAATCGTTTTTATTCGCTTTACATCAATTAGCTCTTGTCCTCTCTATTCAATCATTTTTAAACAAATGTTATGTAATCATATACATAATGTAAAATCCCATAAAAGGGAGGTAATAAGTGGAGTTTAAAATCTGTTGATAGTGCTTTACAGTAAAAGTTAGGACTTAAATATAGGCAAATATTTCATAATTAAGGCTTAATGGATTTTTTTTTATTGTAGAACATTATCCAGAATTCATCATTACATCAGCAGGTTTTACAAGGCACTGAGAAACTTACTGCAAATAAAAACTTGATCATGGTGCCTGTGACCTTGAACTGAATCTGTTGTCTTTAATCTCATCAAGTCTTTCATAAGAATATTGAATAGCAGACCATATGTTGTCCAACTTTTATACTGTGTGCCCTCTATTCAGCCTCATGTTTTGCTTGATTTTCCAAACTACAGTACTGTGCTAAAGTCTCAAGCCACCCCTCATTTCTTTATATTTTGCTTTCAAGGAGCCAGACTTCCGTGCAATTTTTTAAAGTGGTCTTGCACAATAGTTTTCCAGGTTTTCTGGAGGTCTGGAGTTTTCTTTGGGCAGTGGCTGCTTTTAGTATCAGTTTAGTCCTTGTACCTGACCATTTTCAGAGGAATGTTAAGTTTTGTGAAACCACTTAACTCTGACCTATGAATGATTTGAGCATATAAAAGTCATCTAACTCAAGGCATAAAGCAGTATAGTGCCTACACACAACAGACAACTTTGCAAAGCACCAATTTTAAATTGCATCTTTAGGCACATTGTTGCCAGCAGCTTGCTGCAAAACCACATTTATTCCCATTTCTTTAGCTGAATCTACAAAAAAGCCAAAGATAACATAGTTTGAGAGGCATAAAATGGTATTTCTGCACCAACAAGGGGATTCCGAAAGAGCTATTAACTGAAAATGTGGCATATCTTGGTATGTAGTGTGACCTTAAAAACTTGAGGAAACTGGACAAGCAGAGGACAAAGAAAGAAATGGCAGGCGTAAAAAAAAAAAATGTAAAAACGTAAAAAAAACCCAAAAACTAATATATATATATATATATATATATATATATATATATATATATATATATATATATATATATATATATATATATATATAGTAAATGAACAATATCCCAAAGTCATCTTATCAAGAAACAGGAAAAAATCTTGTAAAGACCTGATACAGGACCTGAGAGATGCATTTGGACATTCTGTTGATCCAAGGTGGCTTTAAAGAACCCATTCTTATGGAAAGGGAAACAAAGAAAAGTATTACGTATTCCAAATTACACAAGAACTGGACTAATAATCAGTGGCTACAAGTCTTATGACGTGATGAATCCATATTTGAAATTTTTGGTTCCAATAGCTCAATATGTACAAAGGAGGTAAAACATCTTTGAGGTTCTGTTATGGTTTGGGGCTGGATTTCAGCCAGTGGTGTTGGAGATCTTGTCAAAATTGACGGAATTATGAATGCAAAAAAAGTACCATCAGATTTTGGTCCACGCTGCAATACCATCTGGAAAGCACCTGGTTGACAATGACTTAATTTTTCAAAATCAGAAAGATCCCAAAACCAGCCACGATGGTGGCTTATGTATTTATGCGAATAACAGCTGGTGCACAAATGCCACCATTATAGATCGTCAATGCACACCGGATCTAGAGTTTCTAGCAGTCAAATGATTCTACCTGCCACAGGAGTATTCTGTTGTTGTTGTGTCAGCTGTCTATATACCACCTATATAACACCGGACACTAATGCTTGGTTAGCACTTCGATACCTGCTAACTGCTACCAGACGCTTATCCTTTATAGGATTTACCTTTTTATAGCTGCTTGAGAGTTTAACCATGCTGATTTAGAGCATGTGCTGCCCAGGTTTGACCAGCCTGTCAAATGTGCAGTGAGAGGGGCTAATAATAATAAAAAAAATAAATAAATAATTTTTAAAAAATTAAAGCAATCCAGGCTTTAATGTCATCAAAATATTCTAACACTTTTAATGAGCTGATTTGGGAATCATCAGCATAAAAGTGGAAGGAAATGCCATATCTTTTCAGAATTGATCCTAGAGGAGGTAAATATAAAGAGAAAAGAATCACAGCATGGTGGTTAGCACTACTGCCTCACAGCTAGAATGACATCTAGAAGGCCTGGGTTCAATTCCACCTTGTCTTGGGCCTCTCTGTGTGCCACTATTGCATGTTCTCCCCATGTCTGTGTGGGCTTCCTCCCGCAGTCCAAAGACATGTAGTTACTTGGGTGAGGTTAATTTTTCACTCTAAATTGCCCATGTGAGTGTGAATGGTTGTTCGTCTCTCTCTGTGTTGGCCCTGTGACAGGCTGGTGGCCTTTACAGGCTGTACCCTTGCCTCTCACCCTATGTCAGCTGGGATAGGCTCCAGCCCATCCCACGACCATGAACAGGATAAGCGGATGAGAATGGATGGATGGAAAAGAATCAGCCCCAGAACAGAACCCTGTGGAACTCCACATAGGAGTGGTGCAGAGGAAGAAGTTGTGCCTCTAAAACTTCTCTCTGACAAGTATGAGCTAAACCACTCCAAAGCTGTTCCTTTTACCCCCACATAGTGTTCGAGACAAGAAATAAGAATACTGTGGTCGACAGTGTCAAAGGCAGCTGTAAGATCTAAAAGCATTAAAATAACAGAATCCCCAGAGTCAGTAGCTAATAAAACACCATTAAAAACTTTTAAGAGAGACAATTCTGTGCTGTTAAATACCTTAAATCTCATGCATATCTAAAAAATGTTGAAGCTGAAAAAGAACCACAAGTCTTTGAAATACAAGGGGATTTTAGAGACACTATTGGGCTTGAATTCAATCTATCATAAACAGTAGCCTTGTCAGTTAATTGTACTATACAGAACATGATGTTTGTGAGAAATATTCAAAAATAATATCGGGAAAAGGTTTGTTTTTTTCAGCCTTTACAGTTCTTTGATAATTATGCCAAGTGTCCTTGAGAAAGTCATAAGACACCTGCAGCTTATCCTTCTTCCATCTGTGTTCTGTTTTCCTGCATTCTTTTCCGGAAGCATAAGTAATATCATTCAACCATGGCTCAGGTTTTGGTCTAAGATATGGTTTTAAGTGGCAGTATGGTGTTAGAACACCTCTGTGACATTATACTTTAGTATATCCATCAGAGTTGTCAGACATGCATAACAAGCATATGGGGTACCACCCTGAGTTGCTGCAATGAAATTTTGGCAAAATGGACTAGCCTACTGCATCATTTTTTCACTTTATTTTTGATGTGTCTTTGAATTCAGCCCTCTGTAGGTTAATCATTTTCATTTTCATTAAATGATGTGGCATCCTTTCATTCCTAACACATTACCCAGTCCATATCAGTGTAGATATCCAGAGTGATTTTTTTTCCCCATTGAAAGCTGATGGGTTTATAAACTGTTCCTTTAATTTTTTTGAGCAGTGTACACAAAACATATATCCATCCATTCTCTTTTGCTTAACTTTTCAGGGTCGCAGGGGTGCTGGACCCTAAACCAATTATCATAGGGATCCTTGCCCTATCATAGGGAAGGGAAGGAGGATACACCCTGTACAGGTCACCAGCCTGTTGCAGGACAACCATTCACACCTATGGGCAATTTAGAATCACGAATTAACCAAGCCCAATTAACTGTATATCTGTGGACTGGGGAGGAAACCAGAAGAAAACCCACATGCATACTCCACACAGAAAAGCCCCGGCCAGGGTGGATTCAAACTCAGACCTCCTTGCTGTGAGGTAGGAGTGCTAACCACCACACCACCATGCTGCCCCGCAACACATACAACAAAGGTTAATTTAACTTAAGATTTACAAGGGGAAAAAAACTGACAACCTTTCATAAAACCTAAAGAACATAAGCAAACCCTATCTTAATGTCTGAAAAAGAAAAACCCCTGCCTTAGGCCCTGAAGTACAGTTCCTCTGTCTTTGGACAGCATCGATTGGCTGCGGGGGCCCAGATGTCAGCCAATGATTTAGAAAGAAAGGAGGAGTCAGGAGTAAACGGACACGAGGGGATGGGGAATGAAACAGTGAGCATGGAGCACATTAGTTCAGCATTGCTATTCTGTGTTATAAAGGTGTAATACAACAGATGTCACATTATGTTATTTAAAGTGAAACATTTTGTAGGCTCTGAGGAGAATTTATCATTAGATGGCATGGAGCAGTTCACAGAAAGCAAGCAAGCCATATAGTACCTGACAAATCATTGATCTATGCACACACATACAAGAAAAATTAAATTAGAAATAGCACAGAATAATATTGTAAAATCTTTAAAAAATTCAAGACATATTCAAAGAAAGAAATGACAAGTTGCTAATATGGAAGGTATTTTCTGGACCTGTCTCATGAACAGTAACAGAGGAATGCTTTGTCTAATGACCTTCTGTGGGGAAAATGCTTTTTAGGATGCATGAGATTTTTCAGCTCCAGTGCCACCTTGTTAAACTGAACAGCAAGAAGTGCCCCACAGGGCTGCCCTTCATCCCCCTTGACACACTCACACACACTGACTCTTTGTGTACACTAAGAATGAGCCACAGCTTGTTGTTGATGTACAGGCTCCTCTAGATGAACAAGTGACACACTTCAGCTCAGAGCAGAGACATCAAACCTCTCAGCCTCATTTCAGTGTTCTCACTTATGCCGTCTCTCCATTTACTATATGAACTTTGTGATGAATGTAATGTCTGTTTCCATTATGATGAGAACATACACAGATGTGTGAGTGTGGCTGTAATTTTTACTGCTGAGACAAACAGAAGGCCTTGCACCCTATGACTACACAATGTATTTCTGTTACACTTCTTAAATAAATATGTAAATTTGTACTAAATAAAAACATCACACATGCTGCACCAGTATAATAATATGGCATAATTTCCATTGGTTTTAAACAAGGTGTATTTTAATATTTATTTTTGTAACGTCTTAATGCTTTATCAGTTTGTTTGGAATGTATAAATATATAGCACTTTGAACTGACTGCTTTTTCCAATGCCACAATGTGTTTATGCTACACCAGGTATTTGACAAGCATAACAAGGCTGTACATAATGTATAGCTTTATGTACAAAGAATACCGCTTTGAGGTGTTCTAATAGCACCTCAAAGCAGTTTGAACAGTTTCAGTTTGAACATAGAGTAATTTTCTTTTATTTGCTTGCCTCCTTTATTGACGTATCATGTCTCTGTTTTGAGAAACATGAAGCTCGAGATACCAGCGACCATGGTCGAATGTCTTCCAGGGGCCAGAGCAGGCGACATTCAAGGAAATTTGAAACTGTTGGCTAAGGCTAATCGTAGATTTGGTAAGCTCATAATCCACATCTGCAATAATGGCAATGTCAACTGGCGGTCACTAAAATTAATATTGAATCGGTGTGTGACTTTGCAAAAACAATGTCGGACTCTGTAGTTTTCTCTGGGCCCCTCCCCAATCAGACCCGGAGCGACGTGTTTAGCCACATGTTTTCCTTGAATCACTGGCTGTCTGGGTGGTGTCCAAAAAAAACTGGGCTTCATTGATAATTGGGAAAGTTTCTGGGGAAAACCTGGTCTTGTTAGGAGAGACGGCATCCATCCCACTTTGGATGGAGCAGCTCTCATTTCTAGGAATCTCGCCAAATTTATCAACCCTCCTAAAACCTGACTGCCCAGGGTTGAGACCAGGAAGCAGAGTTGCAGTCTTACACGCCTCTCTGCAGCTTTCCTCCTCCTGCCATCCCCCCAAAACCCCATCCCCATAGAGACGGTGCCTGCTCCCAGACCACCAAAAAACAAACCTAAAATCAGCAGAAAACTATTTAAGCATAAAAATTCAAAAACGATAAATAACATAGCTTCATCAACTGCACAAAAGAACAAAACAATTAAATGTGGATTATTAAACATTAAGTCTCTCTCTTCCAAGTCCCTGTTAGTAAATGATTTAATAATTGATCAACATATTGATTTATTCTGCCTTACAGAAACCTGGTTACAGCAGGATGAATATGTTAGTTTAAATGAATCAACACCCCCGAGTCACACTAACTGTCAGACTGCTCGAAGCTCAGGTCGAGGAGGAGGAGTAGCAGCAATCTTCAATTCCAGCTTAGTAATTAATCAAAGACCCAGACAGAGTTTTAATTCTTTTGAAAGCCTGACTCTTAGTGTTGTCCACCCTAATTGGGAAATTCAAAAAAACTATTTTATTTGTTATTATCCATCGTCCATATATATATATATATATATATATATATATATATATATATATATATATATATATATGTGTGTGTGTGTGTGTGTGTGTGTGTGTGTGTGTGTGTGTTCTATTTACAAATAAAGATGGATGATTGCGTGTGTTACGTGATTAACAAGAGCATGCTGGGAAAACATAGCATAAATTGGGTGTGCATGTGTAACTATGGCAGGGGGTGATTTTGTGGGATGGGGAACACTCAACAGTTTTTATTGCAGTATATTATTTTTTCACTTGTTTCTGCATTGATCCGGTATCTTTTTTTGCTCATAACGAGATATGGCGACCAGTATATCACCTGACTGGACCGCAAACCTGTAGGTGATTCATTCAGGGAATGAAGCAGTGGCTGGTTTGGACGCCATGTGTCACGTGATTTTTTTTCACCCCAAAGCAAGCTTCGAAGCAGTGGTTCTATTGAATTGTAAGCCCAGAGTTCAAAACACATATCAAAGCTTCAGTGCCTGACTGCCATCACTACACACTTGCACTAAATCAGCAACCATATTCACAATAACTGCATAAGTTCATTTCCCACATTTTTCTTATGCACATGATAATCAATTACATTTGTTGCTAACACCATCTCTTACAGCGTCTGCCCACTATACACTGAATAGCTGCTCAAGTGGCTGGAAGACAGAACCTCACAAATAATTAAAATGTTCAATAAATAATCAATAAATATTAGGAGTTCTCATGTGTAAGTAGATTTATCTAAAACAAAATACAAATTACTTTGTAATTACTCTGTAATTTGTATTTTAAGCAAGTAACGAAACACGTCTTTGTTACAGTGTCACAGTCAGGTCCTAAAAAAAAAAAAAGTATTTAGGCCCCAAAACTTTGCAAACATTTACCCAACTGTACTCGATTTGAATTTTTTTTTTTTTAATTTTAATATTCTTCTGTCCTGCAGGACTCTGCGGGTATTTTGGTAATACACTTGGGTGTTTATTTTGGATTAACAAGCTCTAGCCACTATCAAAATTAATTGGGGGGCAAACACAGGCAGCATGGTGGTACAGTGGTTAGCACTGTTGCCTCACAGCTAGAAGGTTCTGGGCTTGAATCCACAGGTTGACTAGATTTGAGCCCAGGAGTTTGTATGTTTTTCATATGCCTGCGTGTGTTCTGATGCCCTGACTTCTTCCAAAGACAAGCATGGGGTCGTTAAGTTGGCGATTCTAAATTGGCCATATTTGTGAATATGTGTGAATGATTGACTATGTCTGTGTGTTAGTCCTGTGATAGAGTGGTCTATGAAGGGTGCACCTTGCCTTTTTCAAGGTGGGATAACAAACTACATCTTTACTACAATAATGAGCAGGTGTGTCTGCTACCACACAGCTGAAACTCAGGAAATCCAAGTGTGTGCACATGTCAGTGCAACAGTGTTTCCAGGTTCTACTGCTGATTGGCTCTTTTGGGTGAGAGGTGGGATAACAGTCATCTTTGGCATTATGGAAAGCCACAGATTTCCAATCAGGATGCTTTGAGTTCCATGCCTTGCCATCATACTGTCTGTGGTATCTGCTAACAATGTTGTAAAAATGATTTTGAAATGATGTGTAGATGAAAATTTACCATTCATATCACACTGCAAATTAAACACCCATTCAAATATTTAAAGTATTTGTATGCAGTATACTGTCTTTGTATGAACTGCAAACACAACTTGAACTAGATGTTAATTTTCATATCCAAAAAAAAAAAAAAACCATCAGTGTGAACATTCAGCTTACCACTAGAGAGATAAAAAATCATAACAAGCAATTCTTTTTTCTTCTGCTCAACAGTCTGGGTCAGCTGTGTTAAGAGATGCTATCACTTCAGTGACAAAAAAAAGAAATTACATTTTAAATAGAATTTTGAAGAATTGCCAGTTGTGTGGTGCTGATGTTAGACAGATGTATGGTGCTATATTTTCAGCATGAATACCGCTGTGCTTTGCATTACATGTGTAAGAAGATTTGGGGCTGTTCAGCACATCCATTGTACTCTAGTTATTCACGGACAACTACACAATAGGTGAGTGGGATGGAAATTAGGTATGTGTGTGGGCTTTGTTGAAGTCAGAGCATCCTGTAAGTCACACTCAGGAGTAAAAATGTCAGAGCCACAATGGCTTAAAAATGTTCCTGTGTTTGTAGAGATTATATAAGAGAATGTGTCTTGAAAAGAATAAAGGTAAAGGAGGAAACGCAGAGAACTGGGGCCTCTAGTGTCATGGTCTGTGGGTTGCTGGCTTCCCTGTCATCTGGGATCAGGAGGTTCAGTGGGATCCCCACCCTTCTAGGCGGAGTCTGGAGTCTTCCACCAGCTGGGCACCTGTGTGACATCAAGCCTCGTCAGCTGTGGTATTTTAGGACCAGCTCCATCATCCAGCCTCTGCCAGATTATCTGCCTCCTTGGAGTGGTATGAGGTTTAGCTCTGCATGCCTCCAGTGCAGTCTGTATATATATGTGCTAACGTTTTGTTTTTTGTCCTCTTAGTTTGCATCTCTACACCTACTGCAAAGAAGGGGACTGCCTGCTCACCCTCCGTGGCACAATCTTCAAGCTCTGGGACTTGGCAACTTATCTGGACCTTTTCCTCTTTCTTTTTCCTCCCCCTTGGAATCAATCTTTGTGGGACCCAAGTAATTCATCTGGACTTTCAGTTTTTGCTCAATACTCACTTTTGCAATAGGAACTCCTGAATTCTTGTTAATAAAAATAAATGTTTCAGTAACGACTATTTTGTCTTGGCGTCTTGGTTGGGATCTGCATTTTGAGTCCACCATCTTAGTTTTAATCACTCCTTGACATCTAGAGAAAGTAAAGAGTGTATTTTAAATGGATTCAGTAGGATGAAGGTCCTGATTCAGTAGGTCTTCAGTCTCAGTGGACAACAACAGTGGAGATAAAAGAATATACTTTTGGATGAAGGTCAGGCTGTTAAAACCTGCATTGTGTTCTAGGCATTTACAGCATCAGATTTAGTCCTTGTTCTTTTTTCTCTACCTATGTCTTTCCAGTCTGAATCTAAAAATTATGGGACTTACTCTGCCAATTTGGTCAATTTGGCCGTTTGGACTTGGACACAGTTTGCAGATCCGTTGTAGAGCCTGTGATCACAAAATTTAGGTGATTTTCAGTGGAAAATATTTCGAGATTCATACTCTGAGTTTCAGACCCCATAAATTTCAAAATGTTGGCAACATTTAAATAACTCTAAATACATTTAGTTCAGTTTCCAAGACTTAAATTAATTTTAGCCTCATCTTCACGCAACCATTCACATCTTCTCCAGGATCCAGACATTTTTCCATCCAAAGTGTGCTCTGTGTCTAAAGCTTCATACAGATCAGTGTGATGGAACAGTGATGCTGCAGTAAGTACAGTAAATGTTTCAGAGGAACTGACTGACAGTCTGACAGCTGCAGCTGCCTCATTATAAATCCGTGACATCATCGCTGTCTCCGTCCTCACAGCCTGTTGACGAGTGAACAACTGTAAAAGCTTCATGTTACGCACAAAAATAACGAACTAACGTCTAACTGGGATTTCAGTGCTTGTAGAAACATAAATGTCTGCAGATGAATTCGCTCCTCTGATCGCTTTGCAGCCACTTCATGAATGAGGAAATGAATGGGAGTGTCAGACAGGTGGTTCAGGTGCAGCAGGAGGGGAGGAGTCAGAGAAACAATCAGAGTTTGTTGGATAAAACTTGCCAGCGAGCAGGTCAGGTTCAACGGTAACTGACTCAGAGTTGAAGTTCCACCATGTTAGGGTTACAAACCCAGAGTTAAACCTGCTCCCTGGAACAGGGTCCAGATGAGACATTAGGAAGAGGGTGGCTGGTTGTTATTGGTAAAGGTATTTTCAGGGACCAGTGACTAATGAGATACTGGTGTATAGACAAGTGACTGATCAGATGATTGCAGGAGGAAACACACAATGGACAGCAGGTGGACTGGTGAGGAATAGCAGGGGCTAAATGGCAGGATATTATTTAACAAACAAACAAATGTTTTATCCAGGCTGCCATAAGTTAACTACCTCTAGGTTCAGTGTTATCCTTTTGTTGTAGTTGTGTAAACACACAGCTGATCTTCAAGTAAAATGTTGGATATTTTTGGTACAACTGGTGGCTTGTTAAACCTGCCAAATCTGACCACCTGTGTTTCTTGGCCCTTTTGTACCAGTTTATGTTCAAAGTTACAGGCGCAAAAAAGTCTCTCTACACCCGACGGCTCTGTTTTCTGAAACCATCTAGAAACGTGCCAAATACAAGTTGTTGACTGCTTAGCAGGGTTATAATAGTTTTGAATTTTAAATTATAGTTTAGTTTTAGTTAGTTTTTACTTTATTTTCTCTAATTCAGTTAGTTTTAATTAGTTTTCAGAGTGGTTTTGCTCATTTTTACTAGTTTTTATTTTTGGTTTTATGCTTAGTTTTAGTTAGTTTCAATATTAGTTTTAGTATTTTCATACTTAATCCGGTACCCTTTAAAGAAATATATTCAACAACCAACACAATAGCAGCACTACATGCTAAATGTGTGTAACAACATTTACAGTTGCCCGATGGTGCTCCGAGCTTAAACTCAGAGAGCGGAAAAAATGATTTCATATCAATCCACAAGACTTTAAAAAATGACAATATCTGTAATTTCAGTTCGTTTTAGTTTGTTTTGTAAACACACGATTCAGTTTTAGTTAGTTATCGTTTTTTCCTTTTAATTTTTTTAGTTTTTATTTATTTCAGTTAACAACAATGTTTTTTCAATTTCAGCTTTCGTTATTTCGTTCATTTTCATTAACTATAATAACCCTGCTGCTTAGTAGATCAGATATGCAAACAAAAGTGAACTTTTGTAGAATAAAATATTTGAATCTTAAATTCTTTTATGTTCAGTTCCTTTTAAAGTTTAGTTAGATAGGACTTTGAGAATCTTGTTAAAATGTAATTTTCATTGAATATGCAGCCTATTTGAGAAAAATAAAATTGTTAAATTACTTTTTTTGTCACTTTTAATCTATATAAATGTTTATCAAAATTTTAGAAGATTTTCATATTTCATATTACAAAACTACTCATGGCTATCAGATCTCATTGCATTATGTGATGTGCACCGCTCTTGCAGCATTGAACAAATATCAAATTGTGTTACACACAAATTTAAAAAAAAGCCATTTTAAAAATTAGATTTATAGGAATTTGAGACTTTTCTCTAATAGTTTGAGCATTAACTTTGGCCAGTCTCCCCTTTAAGATCATCTACAGTGAATGTATGGAAAGTGGATGCTATTTTTAGATCAGATTTATATTTTGTATACTTTCATCTGGTATATCTGAGCTGCATGCTGGATCTCATACAGTGTATCAAAACAACAATGCTTCATCTTGATTTTCTGGTTTTTTGGATGTGGACAAAGTCACATTTAGGCAAATTTCAATTGGGGCAGGTGATGAGCAAAAATTGTATTGGTGTGGGAGAAATAAGTTTTCATTGGACTCTGTGCCAGCTCATGATGGCATGTGCCATCTCTCCACAGATTGTTTCCAATCTGATGCCTCAGGAGGTTACAGCAGACCAGTGCTGTGGCACAGTATGAATGGGAATGAATTCTTGGTGCGCAACCTTGTGACTGTTTAATTAAAAACCATGAGGATGCTCCTGGACGCAGGCTTAGAAACTGTCATCTCTTCAGCTGAAAATAGTTTGTCAGAGCTGGAGACCCAGCTGTCTTCACCACTAATGAGCCTCCATAAGAAAAGTGGGGTGTTTGGAAAATAAACTGATGTTTGCTTTCTGCACCAGTTTGAAATCTGTGGTGAAATTTCTATCTACAATTTTATAACACCTTTGAGGATATGGATTTAATTTGAAATTATATTTACATTCATAAAATAGCTATTGAAACTTGCTCATGACTGACAAATCTAATGCGTGTGTGATGTGCACCTCTCTTATTGCAGTAATATTGACTTTGAACAAATACCTGCTTTTCATAGACACATGAAGTAACTGTCTGTGCTTGGCTCTGTGAAAAGCCTACACCACTGTAGTGACTAAGACCACATCTGAGGATTTTCCTGTGAAGTCTGGGTACCCACACAGGCCAGAAGCACAGCGAAGAGTATGCATTTTCCTTCATCTTAATGTTTTATACTTACATCTGTCACTAGACTCATAGCTACAGAAACGGAAGAATTTGGCGTAGATGCAGGATATGAAGATGCATGAACTGCAAATTGAACAGAGCATCAGTTTCTGAATAAGAGAGCGCACACAGCCTGTAAGTGTGAAACCTGCTGTACTTGTATCTGTAGTTTGCCTCTGTAATTGATGATTGCCTGCTGACTGTTTGAGGTAGACGCTCATTCTCCCACCACAGTACAAACTGTAGTACTTACAGTACACTATGAGATAAGGATAATCCACCCGGAGAACAGATATTCTTGGATATAAAGCCAGGTGCTTCTCAAAGGTGATCCATCGACAACCACGCAACCAGAGGCATCGTTACATCCCCTACAAAAAGAGATGTAGGAAGGTTTGGGAAAGAAAATCAATGCTTCCAACACACTGCACCACATATCACAAGACTATACAGAGAAAATATTGCTGCCAATACGGCACAGGAGCAACATTTCACTATGAAATAGCCTGAGGAGGGAAAAAATACACCCATAAAGTAGAGCTGGACGATGTCATAGCCATGAAACATTTATTAAAGACCCGTCCCTTCACAGCCAGTGGGTGAAAATGGTGGGTAACTGCTGCGGCCATTCATCCTATATGAAGCAATACAGGAGGGGTGTTAGTGTGAGAGGGAAGATGGAGTGAAAGAATGTTGTCAGGAAGAAGGGCGGAAGGATGGAGGTGTTGCTGGGATATTATCAGTTATAAGATGATGACATGCTGGAGCAGATGTAGACAGTTAAAAAAAAATCTAGATAAACAGAGTTGTAAATATAAGATGAAGTGTGATTGGATTAACAGAAAGAAAGAATGAGGCATGGAGAGAGAGAGAGTTATATTGCAGGAGAAAAGCTATGTTGTTCGAACAAAAAAGTGCTCCAGTATGGTGGCATTTTAATTAAAATTACAAGGGCTTGGTGAAAGAACAGATGGAATATGTTGGGGAATCAAAAGAGGGAGCATTTGTCATTGTATATTAATTGGAAGGAAGACTGAAAATCATAATGATCCTGAAGAAAAAACTCAATATAATAAAAGTGAAGTTATCCTTACTAGCTCAAAAGACTACATTTCCATTCCATTGTCTTCCGCTTATCCGGGTTGGGACCAAGGGGCCAGCAGCATAAGCAGAGAAGCCCAGACCTCCCTCTCCCCAGTGACCTCCTTCAGTTCATCCAGGGGGACACCAAGGCATTCCCAGGCCAGCTGAGCAATATGATTTCTCCAGAGTGTGCTCTGCCTGGAACACCTCATCCAAGAGGCACCCAGGAAGCATCCTAGTCAGATGCCCGAACCACCTCAGCTGGCTCCTTTCAATATGGAGGACCAGTGGCTCTACTCTGAGCCCCTCCTGAATGGCTGCACTCCTCACTCTAAGGGCGAGGTCAGCCACCCTTTGGAGGAAGCTCATTTCTGCCACTTGTACCCGCGATCTCGTTGTTTCGGTCACTACCCAAAGCTCGTGACCACAGGTGAGGGTAGGGACGTAGATTGACCGGTAAATCATCAGCTTCACTTTCATGCTCAGCTCCATCTTCACCACAATAGACCGTTGTAGTGACCACATCACGGCAAATGAAGCCCCAATCCGTCTGTTTATATTCCACTCCGTCCTGCAGTCACTAGTGAACAAGACCCCAAGATGCTTAAACTCCACCACTTGGGGCAGCAAATTGTCCTTGAACCAGAGTCGGCACTCCACCCTTTTCTGGCTGAGGACCATGGCCTCAGACTTAGAGGTGCTAATTCTCACATTCAGCTGCAAACCACTCCACTGTGAGCTGGAGGCAATCACTTGATGAAGACAACAGGACCGCATCATCCTCAAAGGCGGTAGCCTTCTGTCACTTGGCTACGCCTAGAAATTCTGTACATAAAAACTGTGAACTGAATTGGTAACAAAGAGCAGCTCTGGCAGGGTCCAACACCCAGAGGAAACAAGTGTGACTCATTGCAGGCAATATGGACCAACCTGTCACTGTGGTTTTAAAGGGAGTGAATGGCCTGCAACAATGGGCTAACCACCCCATACTTCTGACTCCTGCAGCACCCCCTACAGGATACCCAGAGATATACAGTTGAATGCTTTCCCCAAGTCCACAAAACACATGTAGACTGGATGGGCAAACTCCCACCTACACTCGAATATCCTGAGCTGGTCTAGTGGTCTGCACCCCACCCCCACCCCCCACCCCGGAAAAAAAAAATCCTTAATTGTCTGCAAATGGTATAGAATTCTGCAGCGAGAGTCATCACCTGCACCAAGCCTACTGGCCATATTAGACCTATTCTCATCCAGCTTCACTACTGCCTCCCCATCGCTCAGTGTTTCCAAAACAAGATTCAAAGCTCTCAGTGACTTGGCACTCCCATGTCTTTCAGACCTCCTTCATCCTTACATCCCTTCCCACGCCCTCTGCTCAGCTTCAGCTGCTCTCCTCCTGACTGCTTCTCACTTCAGACTTAACACCATGGGTACCAGAGCCTTTAGCTGTGCTGTACATTGCCTTTGGAACTTATTACCACTTCAACGTTGTCAGCTAGGCTCTTTGGCACAGTTTAAATCAGAGCTCAAAACACAGATGTTTTCATCAGCATAACAGCTTGTTTTACATGTTTTACATTCACATCATTCCTGGATTTTAAATCTCTTTTAATACTGTTCTTGCTGTTAATTCTGCATTGTAAGGTGACCTTGAGTGCTTTGAAAGGTGCCAACAAATGAAATTCATTACTATTATTATTAAGAAAAATGTGCTTAGAAAAGTGAGGCAGTCTGGAAAGAACCACCAAAATTAAACATTGCTGGACTGTCAGAGTGGTGAAAAATGGTGTTTAAAGGTGGTATTGTTTGATAGTAAGGCAAAAGAAAGTCCAAAATACATAATTTGGATATACAGTATTATATATTAAGGAGAACTGAATACAAGACTGAGCCTTATTAACGGTAATGAAAGCTGGTCAGTTATGCATACACTGAATTTTCCAAGCTTCAGCCATGGATGATGGAACTCTGTCTCATTCCCTTCAAATTCTGCCATTTTTCAAATCTATTGCTGTTTCAGAGGCATGCACAACGCACACCAGTCACAGTGTGTATATACAATGTGTAATAGTGAGTCCACTCTCACTCTCAACTCATATGGATGTTTGGTTAGGACCCTTTGGCATCACGTTTTAATGCACTGGATCATTTTTCAACCTGAAGTTTTAATGTTCAGAAAAGGCATTTTAAACCAAATATACTGAATATGATATATTTCATTACACATAACCAAATAGTTATGTTATGGAATAAAATTGCAATGATGAACCTTGTAAAGCTTTTTTAGGGTTTATGAGGTTCCAGAAGTTTATTTCATCACTTTTCAGCCTGTGTGTAGGGGGTGCGGGGACATCTGTCCTATGGTTCAGTTATCTGGCTGAGTGAAACTGGTGGCATTGAAAACAAAGTGGTCACAAATGAAGAACAAAAGCATTTTTAATGAAAGAAGAGAAAGCAGTTATCTTGGTGATGGATTATAACTGGAACAACGACTGCCTGAAGTGGTCAATGCAAATGAAAAAATAAACAATCTGATACTGGGAGCCCGTGTCATGATCAGGTTCAGCTTGTTTGTCCTAATAGTAGCAATCATTGGTTTGTCAGGACAAGAAGACAGTCATGGTAGTAATCAAATAAAATAAATCATAAAAAAAAAAAGTATGGAACCAAATTAGAACAAGTGCTCGTTCTTACGCACAATGAGACTGATGCATAGCAGTGCCAGAGCCCAGCGAGGAGAGGAAAGAGGAGGGCATGTGAGGTTGATTGATGGTGATGTCACCAGTTACAAACCAAGCATTTATTCCTGTATGAATAATGTATACACTTAACCGTCAACTCGTTTCTTCCCTCTCTTCATTTGTTATCTTTGCTCTCTGTCCATGCCGCTGTCCATCCATCCGTATCACTCGGCTCGCCTTCTCATCTCCGAGTGCAAATGGGAACAAATTGAAGCTGTAGGGAGTATGTGCATGTGCACGTGCATGTGTCTGTCTGAGAAGGTGAGTGTTTGTATGAAGCCCTATGTGGTCACGTATGTGCATGTGTGTTTGTGTATATTTAAGGGAGGAAAGTAACAAACTGACTTGGTCCACACCAACAGAGCACCACTCAGTCAGAAGTGCCAACTGTTGACACGGCACATTACAGTAATTCATAACATTGTAGGAGCACATTATGATACTTACACATAATGTTGTTTCTCATTTAAAGTCAGTGAACCCTATCAGTTTCCATTCTTTTATCGCTGTACTCCACACTGGACATAAATTGAAAGAGCAAAAGAGTGATTCTCAGCTTTACTTTTAAGGTGTATTGTATGGACTCAGACTCTCAACAAAAGCCGGACAGAGCATCAGTAGAAACATCTTGAGTCATCTGTGGATAAAAAGCACCTCCAAATAAAAGTCAATAGTAACATTTCTGACAATGTAGCAAAATGATCAGACGTGTGTCTAAAAATGGCATCTACACCACATAAAAAGGGTGATTTTTGTCAGCAATCTAAGTCATGGAGGTTCATATTCATGAGTGTCCCTGGGGATTTCGAGGCAGCATTGAAAACTTCAGTAAAGTGTCAGAAAGTGATGTGCAATTTTAATTTCTGGCATTTGATAAGTTCACATTGCTAGGCTAAAGAGAGACTTTGGCATGCAAATAAAAATTCTCTGAGCTGTAAATTCAGAGTAGGGAGGCCCCACTGCTCCAAGTTACAATTTTACAAAAAATGCTATTTTAAGACATGTGGTGGCATAAATAGATACTCTTAAGGGGATAAACAAACTCACCCTGTGTGTGTCGTTGTCCTTCTCCGAGCTTGAGGAGCTTGAGGGTCCTATAGGGTCTTACTCCTCTTAATATTATCTTGCTTGTCTGTCAAAGCACTTTGTAAACTCAGTTTTGGAAAGTGCTATACACATAAAAGTCACAGTAAAGTGGCTATTCTTTGCCAGACTGTAGAAATACTGTGAAATCCAGTGCATCCGGACTGAAGCTTGAATAAAGAATAAACTGACAGAAGCAACGCCAGCATGGAATTGAAAAGTTTTCTGTTTTTGATTGGATGTCTTCCCACAATGCAACACAATAACAATACAATGCTGCTGCCTGATATACTGAGACAAAAGTCATAAACCTTTGGTCTGTGTAACATCTTCAAATCTGAAACTTAGAAAATAAGACTTTAAATCAATCAGCTACAATGAGAGAAGGCAAACACAGTCCCTTCTTACAGACTGCCTGCATAAATAAATATCTTTCAACATATAATGTGGAAATATGGAGTAGCATTTTCCAGTAGAACCAGCAGCAAACTGCATGATCAAACCAGTAATCCTGAACACAAAGACAACCCACAGTGCTGACAAGCTGAATGTACCATTTTCTTTGAGCTGAGTCATCCTGCTGGGTCATCCCGGTGAGTCCAGACACCAGGACATGAATGTCTCCTCCTCTCCTGCGTGCAGCCAATGGACAGGAAACACTGATCGGCTACTCCCCGTGTAGGGCCCTACAATCTTTCCCATACACCTGACTTCCTTTCTCCGGCTTTGAAGGGATGCAATTGTAAAGAAAACAAAGACTGCACAACTTCATTTGACCCAAAAGTGAAGGTAAAATGTGCCCTTGAATACAATTAACCTAAAAAAAAAAACCCTGGCATGCATACATGCAACTCACCTCTGCTGACTGGCTACCAAAGACATTTCCTCTTTTAATATGATGCCTGAATTTAACAGTAGGAGTGCGGCTGAACTGGGTCTTTGCAAGTCTTGTGTTAAATGAAGTTTCTTCAGTTTCAAATATCTTTGATCTTTCTAAGGTCAAATCCTCTATTTTTAGCTCAAATCTGGATTTATTCTTTTTATCCACAATGCATCACAGTTCACCGGTTATTGTAATATGTGAATTACAGAAAGAAAATTCAGAGTTTTGTTTTAATTGGGTGGCTGAATTGCACAAAGTGATGAGAATTAAACTGAGAAGTCAAAGAGGCTAGCAAGCAGTCATAATCAGAGAAACTCATCCTGTTTCACTAAAATCTGACAAAAAGTCAAAATTCTTGTGAAAATGGAAAAGTGCCTGTAAAACCACAAATATGATCTTATACTTAAGCACATTTTGGGTGAAGACCCATTTATTATGTGCAAGTTTCACTAAAATGTGACCAGTTCTGTGAATTTTGGAGGGATGGAAGGATGGATGAATGATGAATGTCTCACCATTGCTCATGAGTTAAAAAAAACAGCCTTTGAAAACACTTTATGACACACTATCTACATGTTTAATTCTCACTATGGTTCCATTTAGTTTCATATTCGATGAAATAATGGCATCCTTGTCATATTGCTCCAAGAAATGCTAGGATAGATGCTCAGTTTAATAAACAAAGGATTTTCAAAATAAGTGATTTAATTACCTCCCCCTCTTCTAAATGAATCATTTTACTTTAATTCCCCTGAAAGTTATACTTCCCAAACACTGATGCAACATTATTTTTTGCTTGCCACCTGTCAGACAAAGATCATGTAACTGTCACATAGCGTGAGTTATACATTTTATATTATCCAGTGATGTTGGAAATTCAATCCCAAATTATACCCTCTTTTATAACTTTTTGGTCATTATTTTGGTGAGTCACTGAGGAAATATCTGGTTATAAAATATTCCTTTGTCTTCATAAGCTATTTGCTGCATTGGTTTGTTTCGAAAGGCAACATTTTGATTGAGGCCATAACTGAATGAGAACTGAATAGAATGAGAGATAGAACTCATGCTATCTCTGGGTCATGCCCTTGAATACACACAAATTTGTCAACATGTTACAGGAAGGTGCACTTTTGGCAATTTGAGCATATAAACTGTGAACGTTAGACAATCAATATAATATTGTTAAATGTACTGCTGAGTCACTATATGACTAAATTTGAGTACAAACCTGTGCACATAGTATCTGCATCTGTATCGCATCATGCTGTGGATTATATTTTAATATTTGTACCAAACATCTGTTGCCTAGTCAAAGTTTTTCTTATCTTATGAATTGTGGCTTTGGCCCCCCCAAAAAAAAGAAGAAAAAAAAAAGAAAAGTCAGGTTGAGTCTTCTCAGACAGCTTCCTCTCAGTATGAGTTGTATGCTCCATGTGAGTAGCATTTTAACAAGTATGTGTCATATTGGATGTCAGTCAGACTAGATCTGGAGAAACTACAAAATATTTCCTTCTCCTCTTTGGTGCCCATCCAGCTGGTGACACCCGGGGCAGCTGCCTAATTGGCCTATGCCAAAACCCTTCCCCGATCGGAGTTGTTATGCTGAAAGCAGTCTGCTGCTGCTCTTCATAGGATTGATAAGCAGTGAACCAAAACATTAACCCTTTATGAGCCCTCACACTCCCATTTATTTTAAATACTGGTAGAATTGCAATCATATAATATAGAGCAATAATTATTTTTGCATACAAAGCTGGAGGGGTTACACTTATGCATGGACAGAGGGGTGATGGAAGGGTATAGTGAGGGGATGCACGTGTATGCATGTGTACTTTATTTTCTATTTTTAATGTGTACACCACTTTGAATTGCATCTTTATTGAATAAAAAATGTCATAACATTTTGATTGATTGATTACATGTCATGCATTGAACATGTCCCAGAGCATTGTTTCCTTCCGCTAACGGCTTTGCAGAAGCAAAAGTAAAAAGCGCACACAACAAAAACTTTATAATCCACATGCAGGAGCTTTATCGATCTGATCAGTGCACTCATAGCACTTCCTACCTTGGAATATACATCTTCACATTGGCAGCATGAAATATGGTGTGGTTTTCATGTGTGCCACTTGCTGCGACAAGAGAAAGTGACATAATTTTCCCTGGAAAGTAGATTTTTCTCTGCTTGCCCATCCCTCTTAAGGGGGACATCTGGCCAAGAAACGCGACATAGGGGTGCAGCACATGCAGGCTGTGTGGAAATTGCATCCCTTCATGTATGAGGCATGTAAAGTGCCTATAGTGTTATTGGAGGAAGGAACTGTCACAAGGCCCATCACAGCTCTACTGGTGCGATTGAAAAGTATTGCCTTTCTGTATATAAGTTCCTGGGACACAGAACTTTGACTGCACTATTGGAAATAGTTAATTTTATTTCACGTGTTGTCTTGGTCTATTCTGGTCTATAAACATGAAAGGCAACTGAATGTTGTTAAAGTGCTTTGCAGTGCTGAAGGGAACTGCACAGTTTGTGTAGTGTTTTTGGTTGTGTGATGATAAGTTCTGTCAGGACCATGTTAATCAAAATAGCTTATTTCATCTACAGTAATTTATTATTACACTGTGTTCTAGGATCTAATCACTATTCCATGCCCTATAAGTGGAAAGCCAGGGGCAGCAGCAAGAATCTGTCACAAAACCGAGCCGGAATCAGTGACAAAGGGCATAATATTGATTAATGCAGAAAAACCATAAAATGGAGCTGAGGTAGGTTGCAGAGCAATTTGCAGATGCAGGTACAGCAGTCAATAAGATGAACAGAAGGGTATCAGCTGATCTATATCTATATCAGCTGCTATCCCGTATCATCTGATATAGGATAGCAGTGAAATCAGCAGATCTTCCAGGATTACTGACTGAGCTTGACTCCATGGCCTCCTATGTTGCTTAAGGTAGACAGAAAATAAATAAATTAAAAAACTATTAATTTGTAAAAAATCACGAAAATGCCAATCACCCACAAGTTGGCATAATCTCTTGTATATTAAACTCTAGTCCAGTGGACTCTTTCGTTCTCCTGGGTCGAGGGTTAAATTGGGTCTAGGTCTCTACCTTATTTCTTCTCCTGACTAAAGTGTGATTTAATGAGCTTTCGTCCCAGTGGACAATCAGGATAAATGCACACTTTTGGCTCCTGGACAGAGAAAGGTTTAATAACCTGCACTGCTGGGGTAAATTACCAACACCAGTGTGTGAATACCAAATGTGCCCATTATAAACACTGAGATCCTGACTGTTCAAGATATAAATTCTGAGCTGGATGAGTGACACTGTCACTCATCCAGAGCTCATGTCAGAGTGTGTGTGTAAAATAAATACAGCTGGCCTCTTCAAACTTTCTTCTTTTCATCATTAGTTCTGTAACTAACAGAGACAGAGATACTGTAAGGGTGTAAAGGAGAGGGACTGGGTATTTTGGAGTCATGGTGATGAAGAAAAGTAGAGACACCTTTAACACTTTTGAATACGCACATTAATCCAAGTGCACACAAGGTGAAATCTGAAAGCAAACAAACAAATAAAGGACAGGGAGTTAGGTGAGAGTAAAGACAAGAGCAGCAAGAAGACAGCAGAAAGAGTCAGGGAGGGGCAAGGAAAAATATAGACGATGAAAGGGAAACAGAAAGAGGGAATCAAGAGTGCAGATGGTGGAACAGTTGTTGCTAAACTCCACAAAAAGAGTGTGATGTGCTTAACAAGACCAGTTTCTTTTTTCTTCCTCTTCTTCTCTGCCCTCTCCCTTCCTGTTTGTCTCTTTCACTTCCACTGCCACCTCATCCCTCCTTCTGTCCTCTTTATCTCCTCCTCACATTCCCTTCAACCCTACTCAAAACTGGCCTTCTTCCCTTATCTCTCACTCTGTCCAGCCTCTCTCAGCCTTTCTGAGTTGAGTTAAGTTCTGCTAACTTTGTGTTTGAGGAAATGTACAGGTAGACAAAACTCTCATAGAGCTGCTGGAGTAGAAACACCTTCCTTTCCATAAAGACTTCTGCTCAGTGTGTAAATACAATGTAGAGTTGTGTGTGCTCAGGTTTTCTTATAGCTGTGAGGACCATACTAACATCTAGTTGTTGAGGACACTGTGACTTGTGAGGACATGCTTAACTAAACTAGATAGATGTTTTCATTCATTACTCTCATGTTCAGTCACTGGTTATTAGTGATGGGAAGTTCGGCTCTTTTCAGAGAGCCGGCTCTCTAGGCTCGGCTCCCAAAGAAGAGCCGGCTCTTTCGGCTCTCAGACGGCTCTTTACTTGCTATCATTTGTAGCCTCATATTTTAGACTAAATAAGCAAAAAAAATTAATGGTTTGTGTGCTGAGAAGCCCTTTTGCCTTCAGTCTTTTTATGATTATTATGAATATTTATCATTTTGCTTGTGTTGCAGTAGGACAGGTTATAGTTGCAGTTTTGGGGAGGGCAGTGGACGCCGCAACAGTTGTTGTTGGTTTGGTACCAGACTCATCAGGGTTGGTAGACGGAGACCTAGCTTGGCCTCTCTCCGCCAACTGCACCAAGGGATGGACAGTTTTTATGTCGATGCAGGTTTGTGGTGGAACCTGCTCTCACTGTAATTTTCAATTTGCAATGATGGCACTCTGCTCTGCTATTTCCAGTTTCCTTAAATTGCAGCCAAATGCTGCTTCTTTAACATGTATCACTCATATTCACATGTTTTTGCACCGCTGTCTCCCGCAGTCTTGCTGTCTGTACCTGGACTACACCCACGCACAGTGGAACATCTATCTCCCCCTCTGTTTTAACATAATGGTATAATCCCATGCCCCCTGTGTGACTGGCTGCATAATGTGCCCATAAGTTCTGCCTCTGTCCTCAGGTTTGTGAGCAGAGCTAATGAGAACTTGGGGAGTCGGCTCTCATTCAACAGGAGTCGGCTCTTCTGACTCACTACCAATCATCGGCTCTTTGGCGAATGACACATCACTACTGGTTATGTTTAGGCGCAAAAAACTATTCAGGTAGGTTTAGGAAAAATATCATGGCTTGGCTGTAACCAACTAGTGTATTGTAGGTGTAGGGATGCAGACACATGAAACATAAAAAAAGAGTGCCAAAAGACTCAATCATCCAAGAAAACTGCAAATGGTGCATCTCTACAATGAATTTTGCAATAAATAAAGCTACACAGCTACACTTGCACGTTCAAGAAATCTGTAATTCACTCACACAGCCTTCTTACAAATACAGACTAACAAAACAAATCTGTACCATTCCAAATAAAATTCTGGAACCACAAGTTTTACTGCACCAGAACATTTCAGTACTATATGATTACCAATAAAAACCTTATGGATTCAACCAGAGGTGGTGAGTAACAAAGTAAAAAGTATCTGTACTTTACTTGAGTACTTATTTTTCTGACAACTTTTTACTTTTACTCCATACATTTTAACACAAATATCTGTACTGTCTACTCCTTACATTTTCAAAAACAGACTCGTTACTGTACTGTAGGTTTAATGCATCTGAGAAAAGTTTCATTTACGGTCACTGCGCCATCAAACGTCAAACCGATCTGAGCCTAAACGGAGAAATAATAACAGATAAGGGACGATCGTATTGGTCCCTCTATCCCTGGGGCTTATCGCATAAAAAGGCAGGAAAGAGGCAAAACCATATAATTTGCAGCGGCCCAGACAAATTCATCAGCTTAAGAGACCAACTGCTAAACTGCCATTACAAAGCAGCAAACTGTTATTTGAAGCTGCTGGTGCCTCTGGAGTCCCACAAACCTCAAAGTGTAGGATCCTCCAGAGGCTTGCAGTTGTGCATAAACCTACTATTCGGCCACCCCTGACCAGTGCTCACAAGCAGAAACGGTTGCAGTGGGCTCAGACATACATGAAGACTAACTTCCAAACAGTCTTGTTCACCGATGAATGCCGTGCAACCCTGGATGGTCCAGATGGATGGAGTAGTGGATGGTTGGTGGATGGCCACCACGTCCC
This sequence comes from Pterophyllum scalare, assembly GCA_024447675.2. Lineage (NCBI taxonomy): Eukaryota > Metazoa > Chordata > Actinopteri > Cichliformes > Cichlidae > Pterophyllum > Pterophyllum scalare. Next base: position 110,069 of record JAMQGT020006602.1, read on the forward strand.
AACAAGGCTGCGACATCAGGCAAGGAGGTGGCGGAGTCATGTTTTGAGCCGGAATCATGGGGAGGGAGCCGGTTAGGCCCACTTTAGGGTCCCAGAAGGTGTGAAAATGACCTCGGCAAAGTATATAGACTTTCTGACTGATCACTTTCTTCCATGGTACCAAAAGAAGAACTGTGCCTTCCGTAGCAAAATCATCTTCATGCATGACAATGCACCACCTAATGCTGCAAAGAATACCTCTATGTCACTGGCTGCTATGGGCATAAAAGGAGAGAAACTCATGGTGTGGCCACCATCCTCCCCTGACCTCAACCCTGTTGAGAACCTTTGGAGTATCCTCAAGCAAAATATCTATGTGGGTGGGATGCTGTTCACATCAAAACAGCAGCTCTGGGAGGCTATTCTGACATCCTGCAAAGAAATTCAAGCAGAAACTCTCCAAAAACTCACAAGCTCAATGGATGCAAGAATTGTGAAGGTGATATCAAAGAAGGGGTCCTGTGTTACCTTGTGACTTGGCCTTTTAAGATGTTTTTGATTGAAATTTTGATTTTAGTAAATGTGACCACTTAATGCTGCAAATTCAGGAAATGGCCATTTGCAGTTCTTTACAACCTATAAAATGTTTTGAAACTCTCTTGTGCATAATAATTTGGAACAGTGTATTTTGAGTTTTTTATTTTTGAAAAAAATACTGTTATCATTGGGAGGTTTGTTCAGTAAAATTTGATTTATACTCTAATGGTTCATGACTTAAAAATTATACTGACCATCATTTGCACTGACCATTTAGGAAAACCTGAGAAACATATCACTGTTTTATCACTGTTATAATATGGAACACAGTGTACAACCATGAATGGGTCGCTCTCAGGAGCTCAATCAATTCCAGTGTGGTACTGTGAAGAGTTTTCACCTGTGCAATTTTCTTGCTACTAAATATTCCACAGTCAGCTGTTAGTGGTATTATAACAAAGTGGAAGCAATCGGGAACTCTGACTGCAGAAAGTTGGCAACCTGTGTATAGGTTGCCAACACTGTGTACCTCAGCATCTGTTGATCCCGCTCTGTCATTTTATGCGGCCTACCACTTCATGGCTGTCGCTACAGACTTCAAAACTTTCAGTTTTCAGATTAGCTCAAGGACAGTGTATGGAATGGGTTTCCATGACCAAGCAGCTGCATCCAAGCCTTACATCACCAAGCGTAATGCAAAGCGTCAGATGAAGTGGTATAAAGCATGCCGCCACTGGACTCTAGAGCAGTTGAGACGTGTTCTCATGAGTGATGAATCACAATTGTCCATCTGGCAATCCGATGGACGAGTCTGGGTTTGGCGGTTGCCAGGAGAACGGTACTTGTCTGACTGCACTGTGTCACGTGTGAAGTTTGATGGAGGGGGTTATGGTGTGGTGTTGTTTTCCAGGACTTGGGCTCAGCCCCTTAGTTCCAATGAAAGGAACTCTTAATGCTTCAGCATACCAAGACATTTTGGACAATTTCATGCTCCCAACTTTGTGGGAACAGTTTAGGGATGGCCCCTTCTTGTTCCAACATGACTGCACACCAGTGCACAAAGCAAGGACCATAAAGACATGGATGAGCGAGAACTTGACCGGCCTGCACAGAGTCCTGACCTTGACCAGACAGAACCCCTTTAGGATGAATTATAGCAGAGACTGCAAGGCACAGACCTTCTCATCCAACATCAATGTCTGACCTCACAAATGCTACATAAACACACTCCTAAACTCTTTTAGTAACATATATGCTCAGATGATAATGTTTCATGTTGGCAACTGTCATCATTGAGCAAGTTTATAGTTCTGTAGTCATCAGAGACGCAGCTGTTTCTTTGCTCATTTCTTGATGCCAGCTGGATTTGAGAAGAAGCAAAAGAATTATCCATTAGTCTCCTTCTGTACTTCTACATTACATCATCTGTCATCAAAGAAAAATGGTGCATTCTTTTCTTTATTTGTCACCGGCTGCGTAAATGTTACCAAAGTCTAAACAGAAGCAAAAGTAATAAAGAGGATTGACAACATTGTTTATTTTACACCTTTTTAGGCTGTACTATAAATAGCTTTGACATTATTAAGGCTGTTTAATACTGACACATATTCCAGGAACACTGACCCTCAGTTCAAACAGAGACAGCTGATTAATTAAAGGGGAAAGCTGAACCCCAACAGACAGGGAACGAGCCAGGGCCATGTTGCTGGATCACACGTTTAGTATTTAGACTGAATTAAAAAGCTATTTTGATTCCTTTGTTTTGTATGCTCGGTGAGCGAGCTGGTGAGTATGGGTTACCTGTCCCATCCGGCGGCTCCACAGTGCTGCTGAGGTCTGACTCAGTCACATCAAAGGTTACCCTCCTTTTTCTGGCGAGCCAAGACAAATCCTCAAACAGCAGCTGGGTAGAAAAGGCACCGAGGAGTTACAGTCATTAAAGCATCCCGTTTAAAGTAAAAATTCCCTTTGCTACACTTAAATCCAATCCAGGTCATACTTCCAATCCACTGAGACATTTTTATAGGTGCACATAAAGCAAATGATATCAAGCTGTTTAGCGTGGCTCTTGGATGATCCTAAATTACTAGAAGATAGGATTATAAATTACATAAACATATTCTATGCATCACTTTAAATGAACACACAGAATGCAGGCTGATGACCTCCTGACCTCTTTGGCTATAGAGTTTTCCAGCTGCTGCAGCTGCTCCTCTTTCCTCTGCAGGAGACTGTTTCCTCTCTGAACGGTCTGCTGCAGCTCCGCCACACTGCTGGCCTCCTGACACAATGAGGGGATGTTACCATCTTGTTTTAAAAATCAGTCGATCGATCAATAAAGATTCGACACATCACGCTCCCCCTTACCTGCTGAATGTTTCTTATCATCTCCTCGGTCGCTCCTCCCTGACTGGGGGCCTGGGCCGCCTGCAGTGCAGCCTGCCTCTCCATCTGTCGGCTGCTCTCCCTCTCCAGGAAGAGTTTGGCCCTCTGGATGGAGGCGCCGTGTGAGGCGATGTACCGACGTAACCTGCACATGTAGAAGCATGAGGATGGGAGCTGCTGTAGTTGGACGCACACTACAAATCGGAATCCTAACTTGCATGTTTTCATAATGCTATTATACAAACATTAGAACTCGAGAGTAGCTGTAAATTCTTCCATTTACTATTCTATACGGTCAGATACTCAGTATTGTGTTTATTCTACCTCAAAGGTACAATATTTTAATAGCAGTGTTTCTACAAAAATATTACCACATAATCAAATCTAAATTGTAAACGTTATACACCGGATAACTTAAAACAAAATAAATGTTAATAGCTATTCATATTCCTTGCTTCATTTAAATATTATAAGCCTGATCAAGCAGTGAAGTGTGCTTATATGTTTATAAGTAATTTATAAGCTGTGGTTAGCGTTTGGGGAGTCCCATTTCACATATAACTATTTTATAAATTATTGTGTTGGAGTTTGTATTTGAATTAATTTGTGAATAAACTGAACTGAATAGCTGAACGGGTTTGTACTCTGTCTGTGCTCCCCTTACTCATCCATGCTGCTGTGGCTGTCAGGTATAGGGGAGAGCGGTGGCTCCTCCAGGTCATCTACATGTAGTGATGTGTCTCCTTTGTCACCGCAGGGTGTCGTCGCCTTCTCTGCCTTCTTTTTGTCCTGCTCTTGTCTGGTGGACGTGCTCGCCCCTTCGCCTCGTTCCAGCTCACTGACAAAACAACAGCAGTATACTTTTCATGTGGACACATTTACAACAAAGCAAGAAAAATTCTACATATTCACTGCAACAGCTGCGGTTTACTTCTACTCTAATTTTGCCATTTAATACTATGACAAATTTGAGCATGTACTTTGAAAGCTCTTTGTGTAGGAAACCTCTACCTGACTCTGCGGCTGAGGCGGTCACATCTCTCCTGTAGCAGCGCCACCTTGTTCTCCAGTTGCTCCTTGTCCTCCCTGGCTCTCCTGCTCTCTTCCCTGGCTCGGTCTAACTCCTCCCTCAGCCTCTCCTCCTCCTCCTTGGCCTCACTCCTCTCCTCCCTGGCTCTGTGGATGAGTTCTCGGGCTTGAGCTTTCTCCTCTCTCATTCTCTCCAGCTCTTCCCTCAGCCGGTCTCTTTCCTGGATTAGCCGAGGTAAGGCCTGAAGGAGGGTAAAACAAAGTTGGCATATCACAAAGCGAGTGAATAAAATCAATTTATTTGGAGAAAGTATGATTTTGCACCTCTAGCTGTCTGTCCACTTCCTGCTCCTCTTCTCCAAGCAACTTTCTCCTCCTCTTCAGATCTGATGCCTGATAAGAGGCAGAAAAGATTAATCCATGTGGTTCAGCTAAGTGCTAGCAGAGCATACATTGTTTAAGAGAGACCTTGGTCTGCAGCATGGCCTCCTGGCGCTTAAGCCCTTTGGCTCTCAGCTCCAATTGATCCGCCAAATCCTGCAGCTCTGACTCCTGCACAAAGAAATAAGATGACTCCATTTTTAAAAAAGGCTTACCTTTACCCTTCCTCATGATAGCTTGGCAGATATTTTATAAACCCCACTGCAGAGTTAGTGAATGTGTGTGTTGGCCCTGTCTTACCTTGCGCGAGTGTGCCAGCTCAGTCTTTTGTATCTGTGCATCCAGCTGTAAGCGGAGTTTCTCCAGTTGGACAGCATGTGAGGCTTGGAGATGCTCTCTGTCCTCCTGCAGAGTGGACAGCAAGCGCTCCCTCTGAGCAGTCTCCTAAGGCAGAAACATGATAACATGACTGATCTTGTATCTTGCTTGCCTACAAAAACTGAGAACTGAAAGCCTTGAGGCAAAAACTTCACCACACGATTCTATTTTTTTTAATTAAACACAAGAGACAATCTGAGAAAAGCTCTTCTTTACATTCTGTTGTTTTAAAGGTAACCTGTTGTCCTCATTTCCATATTTGCTGCTGTAGGGGCTGGCTTCCTCCTGAACTCTATGACCATCTCCTTCATCTTGCTGGAGTTGATTTGGGGAGAGTCGTTGTCACACCGGCCGACAAAATCACTGACGACCCCCCCTATATTCCTCGTTCCCATCTGATACGCATCCCATGATGGCTGCATCATCTGAGAACTTCTGTAGGTGGCCACTGGTCTGTGTGGTACCTGAAGTCTGAAGTGTACAGACTGAGCAGAAATGGTGAGAGGACCGTGCCCTGTGGCGCCCCTGTGCTGCAGACTACCACATCAGACATGCACAGTCACGGCACCTCACATACTGTGGTCTGTTGCTGAGGTAGTCCACGGTCCATGCCGTCAGCTGCCTGTCCAAAGCGGCTCCCTCCGGCTGCCCTCTCAACAGTGCAGGCTGGATGGTGTTGAAAGCACTGGACAAGTCAAAGAACATGACGACCCTCACAGTGTTCCCCGCCTGCTCTAGGTGAGAGAGGGATCTGTGTAGATGACGGCGGCGTCCGCTCACATGCCAGGCTGGTCGGCCAACTGCGGTGGGTCCAGCGCTGAGCTCACCGGTGGGCCAAGGTGGTGTAGGATGAGCCTCTCCAGGGTCTTCAGCAGCTCACAAGTCAGGGCCACAGCGCTGTAGTGTTTGGACTTGTCTTTGATACAGGAACTATGCAGCAAGTCTTCCACAGTTCAGGAACCCTCTCCAGATTCAGGCTCAGGTTGAAGATGTGCACGACCACCTGACACAGCTTGTCTGCCAGAGTGAAAGAGTGTTGGCAATCCGTCCGTGGTCTCGGATGGGGATGGTCTTGCTCCTTTTCCCCGCCAGCCAAAGTCAAGCTGGAGGCAGCAGCAGCACTGGCCACCTGACGTCTGACAGGTTCATCCTAACTGGCAGAGAACAACAACTCTAAATGTGTGTACAGGTGCTACTTATAAAATTACAATAGCATGAAAAAGTTCCTTCATTTCTCTCAGTCCATTCAAAAAGTCAGACTTGTAGATTACATTCATTCTTTACACATACACGGATATATTTCAAATATACCTTGCGCGAGTGTGCCAGCTCAGTCTTTTGTATCTGTGCATCCAGCTGTAAGCGGAGTTTCTCCAGTTGGACAGCATGTGAGGCTTGGAGATGCTCTCTGTCCTCCTGCAGAGTGGACAGCAAGCACTCCCTCTGAGCAGTCTCCTAAGGCACAGACATGATGACATGACTGATCTTGTATCTTGCTTGACTACAAAAACTGAGAACTGAAAGCCTTGAGGCAAAAACTTCACACACTATTCTATTTTTTTTAAATTAAACACAAGAGACAATCTGAGAAAAGCTCTTCTTTACATTCTGTCCTCATTTCCATATATTTTTTCATGGACTATATTAGAGTAACTCGTTTAGCTCCTCTTAAAGGCCCTCCTCCCTTTAACCCAGCCTACGTCTGATGAATCTGATTTGCTCCTCATAAACAGTAGATCGAAACAGCAGGTGATCATATTAGGGAAATCTGTTCTTATTGATATCATATCAAGTCAAGAGTGTGTAGAGCAGTCTGAAGTTGAGCCTGGGCTGGCATTATCTATTATATTGGTATTGGCAATATATTAGAAAATAAAGAAGTGAGAAGCACCCTTCAATCTTGTTATTAGTGTTGATGTTGCATAGTTTGTCCACCAGGGGGCAGTCTCCTATTTGGAACAGCAAAAACACAAGGACCAGCTGATCTGAGCTGAGCAGTCAGGCAAAGGGTAAACAAGCAATCCCCGACTTGTGACAGTAAAACAAGCTTATTATCATTTGTCATAAATAACTGTACATAACAAATGTTGGGGAAGCTTTTTATTATCTTTGTATCTGAAAGAAAAAATTATCGAATGATATATTGGATTTTTAAATCGCTAAGTATCGATATTGGTCTTGAAGATCCTATTTCGGCCGGGCTCTAGTCAGAATTTCTTTCGGCTCACGGGGATTCCATGTGCATATTTTGAGTTCATTACTTGAAACACTGGCTATATGTTTATGAGCATCCACCACTGTAACAGTGCATATATGACAGAAAATGAGGAGAAGCATAAAAGGTCCCCTTTGACTCTAACAAGGTTTCCAGCCATCAAAAAAGATCACTGTAAGCATATCAATTTTCTCTTTTTAATAAAAACTAAATATTCTGTAGGATAAAAAGGTTTGGAGTGTTAGTAGTGAGTTTGAGCGTCTTTGCCGATGAACATTTGGCATTTAAAAAGCTACTCATCAGTTTAAATACATATGTAGTTCTGTTTTTAGCAGCTGTAAACTGTACATGATAAGAGCTTGCACCAGCTAAATCTGAAATACCCCCTGACCTCATCCAGGTATTTCTCTCTTATGCTGTTAATCTCTCTCCTGTGGTCATCCCTCAGTTGCTCCAGCTTCCTCTCGTGATCCCGCTGCACTTCCTCTCTGACTTCCTGGAGCACATCGGTCAACTGGGGGGTGGTACAGAAAAGCACAGAAAAAAAAATCAGTTCTAACCTATTCTAATGTTACTTGTACTCATATTCACAAAAGATGATGATGTAATATTGTACATAAATGTGTGTCCTCTAACCTCTCGGTGGTACTCGGCCAGTTGCAGCTCAGGCCGTGGGCTCATCATCAGCTCCCTCCTCCTCTCTGTGCTTTGACCTTTATACAGACAGAGAAGTGCAAACACAGACAGGTCATTAACCCGTGTTTGCTGTGTTCCCTGCCACCGTGTACTATCAAAGCAAACGTCTGGATCCTGTGTTGTTTTTGATGTTTACATTATTACATCCAAGTACCAAAATGCAGCCGCAGAGATCATCTGCCAGTTTAAATGAAAACACTTTCACTCTTGGCAATGTCTGTCTTCTCTGCCTTTACAAAAAATAAACAAAGCTGCAACTGCCAAGTGATGCCAATAATAACTCTGAAGAAATACATATGGAATTCCGTATGTGTTCCTTCATAGTCTGGTTGACTTCAGTATTAATTTACAATGTAGGAATGAAAACATTGAATGAGAAGGTGTGTCCAAACTTTTGATGGGTACTGTACTTCACAGTACTAGTTACCCTATAGGAAGACACTACCATAACAGGAACTCATCTGCATCATAAGCCTTTGGCCACATCCCACTTTCTATAGAAGGATGTGACAGTGAAAAGAAACTTTACCTAAGGGAAGCTTTTTGGATTTGGAAATTACAAGCCACAAAAAGACATTTATTTTACTGTTTTTGTAGATATTTTATTTTGTTTGTTTGTTTGTGATAAATGCTTGTTTTTTGTAACCAGCTCTATCGTCTGTATTTTCCTATGCTCTCATGTTGTATTTAATTCAAAATCCACAAATATTTGTGCAATAAAATGACACCATCTGGAGATGTTTTGATAATCTGACAGCCTTTTAGATCACTGTACCTTGTCCAAGTTTGCCTATCAGTGGATCACAACTAGAAAAAGTGTCATTGTCACCACAAAATCTGTTTAACTCTGGGATCAAGGACTGTAATTTGAAATGAGTCACAGTTTTTTTATTTTGTTTTTTGACCATGACCATCTTGGAGGTTTTTCTTAGTGTTTCAGGCTGATAATAGTTGGTCAAATGGTAAATTAGTTGGAGTACATACCTTGTCATCTATGGAAGATGAAGCCCCCTCAATGTGCTTACTGGCTTCAGACTCCTGCAATAATACACACACTGATAAGGTAACGGTTCTGAATGGCAACCTGACTGCACATGTGTACACAACCAAACTGCCCACAAGCAACACTGGACATCCAAGCATGCTGCCTATACCAAAGAGCCACAGAAAGACACTCAGTGTAAATCCAAGCCAAAGCCTACATGCAAACACAACCAAGCCACGGGCAGGCAGGCACACTTCTGGAACTGAAGCAAGCAGACTCTGGAGGCAAGGGGCAAGATGGTGGGACATGAGTGTCCTGTCTGAACAAATAACTGAAACCAGCAATCTAAGGTCACGTAAGCTAAAAAAAAAAAGTCTACACTGTCAATGGTAAAATGTTCCAATCCAGTCCTCAGGGGCTCAAATGGATTGACTTGTTGCCCAATTTATCATGCGGTGTGTGAATGAGGACTTCCAGACATGAAGTCACAGAAGAAGCTGCAGCCCCTAAGCAAGTGGAGTTGGAGTCTGGGAGCTACATGCACCTGCTTGCAAAAGTCATGCAAGACTAGGGCTGGTAGGAGGGTGGGAGGCAACACAGAGGCACAACATCGGACCCTACCTCTGCAGGAAGGGAGGAATCTTTTGTCACATTTTTCATCTTGAAAGCATTACTGGCTGGTTGGACATGCGCCGCTTCCTCTTTAAACACCTCAATGACCTCCTCCTCAACCTTGCTTTGGCCATCTGTGTCATCCTCTATCTCCACTCCCTCCCTCTCTGTATCTTCTCCCTCGCTCTGCACACATCTTTCTAACACCTCATCACTCTCTGTCAGTTTCCTCTGGCTTAGAGAGCACCTCTCCAGAACCCCATCGCTCTCCTCCTCCTCCTGCTGTCCTTTGCTATTAAGCTCGATCTCTTCTTTCTTTCTCTCATTCTGCTCTCCATCACTTATGGTTTTCTCACGCTTATTGCTCTCTTTGTTGGTTTTGTCCTCCTCCTCTTCCTCCTCACTCTCTCCATCTTGTTCACTCTTAGAGCCTTTCTTCAAGACTTCATTGCTACCTTCCTCTTCTACTTTTTGCACCACTTCTTTCCCCTGTCTGTCTTCATCTTTGTTTTCATCCTCATCTTCACAGCACTCCTCCTCTATCTCATCACTCTCATCTTCCCCTTCCCCTGTCTCATTCTCTACAGTGGCACTACTTCCTTTTTGAACATCCTCCACCTCTTTCACATCCTCTTGGCTTTTTCTATCTTCCTCCCCACCTACCAGCTCACCTTCTACATCTCCTTTTGTCTCTTTTGCTCCTTTTTCATTCTTGTCTAACTGTCTATCCTGCTCCTCTTCCTCCTGTTCCTCACTTAACTCCTCTGCTACCTCCTCTTCTGAATGTTCAGCAGAGTGTTCAGGTTCTGGGGTACCAGCATCAGGCCCCTCCTCACTGACATGATTTCCACTGCTTGTCTGGGGAGAGAGTTGGATGTAGCGGCCCTTCAGAGAGTCCTGAGTGGAGGGTAATAGGAAGAACGGTCCATCCGTCCCAAACAGAGGCAGAAAGCCAGGCGTACAGAGACATAAGGGAGAGAAGGGGAGGAGGAAGTAAGGTGACGAAAGGAGGCAGAAAAAAGATTGTGACCCTCCACCCTCCCATCAAGTGAAAGATGGTGGAGGTGACATGTTCATGAAACATGACTGCATGCAAAATCGACACATCATTAGGCAGTCAACACATAAAAATAAATGCAACAAATGAGAACATGCATGTCTGCACAAACAAAAGATACAAAGGTCATTGTTCTAGGTCTCACATTCAAACACAGACACACACACGGAGGCAAGTTTGAGCACGTATGTTTTATGACTGTGATTTCCTTGTTCCAGCACTGAATCAGTACACATTTGTGCTGATAAAAAAAAAAAAAAAAATTCATTTCAAAATTAAACCAGGCCATGGATTTGGTGCAAGGTTTCTTTTAGTGAAAAAAAATATTGGAAGTTACTAAAGAAAGGCAATGAAAAGCTAGCAACAGAACCGTGTGTACACAGTTTTTTTTTCTACAGCTGGCCTTATTGTTCCCTTCAGTGTTTCAATCAGTCAACTAAGAAATTTACAATTATTTAAAAACTGCATCTTTAAACCACAAACTGGATATAAAAGAAGCAAAAGTGCCTTAACCTGGATTCTTTCTAATGGCCAGCAGGGGGCAACTCCTCTGGTCATGAAAAGAAGTCTAGTTATATGGAGGTCTACAAAAAAATGACAGCATAATGTTCATTTTGTAATGTACTGTCGCCATTAGCGTAAAAAAGGATGATAAAGCAGGGTATGAGCATGCAGCATCCCTCCCTTTCTCAGATTCAGATCTTGAGTCCAGCATAAAGATGGAAAGATCACAGCTGGACTTTATTAACACAGTGGGTTATGTAATGGTTAGTGGGTCCATCTACAGATTATGGTTTTGGCACATTTTAATCTTCACATGTCAACAATAGTTGCTGCTCAAGAGGTGCACCACCAAGAGCAGAGCGCACATGGTAGAAGCAATGTTCATTTATTTAGAATGTCAGTACACACTGACTGCCAGGAAACCTTTTTTCTTATTTTGAAGGGGAAATCAACCTCCCGCATGTCTGCCCTACTCTCTTTCACATAAGCATCACTTTGATCAAAAATTATCTTTAACAAAATCTTAAATTTCCTGCCTTTTTCAGAACCACAGATAGCACACAACAACAACACAACAGACTGCTTTTCTTACAAGCAAGTAAGTGTGACTTCTCCTTCCTATGTTCAGTCACGCTTTGATTTTTTTTACTTCCACCCTACTCTATTTACATTTCCCACAAAGATTTTGTCCCTTTTGCAAGCAGATATTACAATTTTGAAATATTTTACAGAAACTGTTGCATTCCTCCACTATGTCAGTCGCCTGACTCAACCCAGTAGAGCAGCTTTTCAGTTACTGAAGACAAAACTGAATTTGTTTTTAATCTAACTTGCCCTGATTAGTAAATCTGGCCCTATTTAGATTACATGTATATTCCAGGGAAAAGGATTTACAGGATTTATGAATTTCAACTGACTGTTCAGTGGTGATGGTAAGGAATTCCGCTGTGAATGATGTAAATTTAAAAAAGAAAAAAAAAAGTCATTATTAGTTTTGATGGTGATGAGCCATGCTCTTGTTGTTTAGACAGCAAAGCAGTAACAGTGGCAGTAGGAGGACAGCAGGACAAAGAGGAAGACACAGTAACAGCCGTGCCCGTAGGACAGATCCCAGCAGCACAGCAGCTGCAGGAACACACACGGGTCACAGTGCAAAGGTGAGAGGTTTAAAGGTCAAAGAGACACAAGAGAAGGAAAAACACAAGGTTTAGAGATCACAGTTAGACGAGACAATGAGAAAAGTCCACTACTGTGATGATAACCACACTTATATTAGCACCTATACATGATTATGCTTTAAGTTAAGCAAATAGTGAAAATACAGCACCCGCTGTGTATTTTCAAAATATCTCACGCTGCAGTTTTACCAGAATAATACCGAATAAAGGTACCTGAGACCCCAGTCTTCACATACACATTCTGATCTTTGTGCAAAACCTCGAGTTTAAAAATAGAAACACAACATTAACGTCCTCAATCATAATAATACCTCAAATGCGCCACGGCATGGCCAAGTCACAATAAACAAAACACCGCGGCCGTTCAAAGACACGCAAACAGGTGAGCGGGGTAGAAATGGCAGAGAGGTTCTAAGATTAAATGTTCAGAGCGAGAAAGACAGAAATGATGGTTGGGGGCTGAATGAGAAGCGGTGCTGTGCGGTTTTACTTGCTGTGTTGGCGGTTCAGGGCTGTGGTCTCCAGACAGGGCCAAACCCTGCAACTCCGGCTCCGTCCTCTCCTCGGCTGGTGCTGCACCGCTGGCTTCGCTGTCCTGAAGTAAACATTCACACAGGAAACTTAACATGACGGAAGCACATAATACCATGTAGGAGGTAGTAGGCACATAATGGTTAATGAAGTTAGTTCTATGTGAGCCTAAATAATAAAGCTGAGTTGTAAAAAGCTAGTTATCCTCTCTACCTCATACTTTAGGCCTCCTCCAAGGGAATCCAAATCTAGGTGGAGGTTCTTCCATAGTCTGTCGGAACCATGAGGACTTGGCTGGCAAGGAAAAAATTTCTGGTTACAGAAGGACGAGAAGTGTATTTCTGGGAGCTACAGGAAGTCAAACTAACCTCATTTTCGGAGATTTTGTCATCGTCGCTATCAAAACCGGGCAAAGTAAATGATACTCTCTCCTCCTGTTGACTGCCAAAAATCCTGGTGGCCCCACTGCTTCGAGGAGCCTGGAAAAGAATAAGCGGAAAATGGCATATACTGTGAGAAAGTCGGAAGGGATAAAAAGTGAAAAGCACATTAATTTATCCTTCATTTAGAATTAGGTTTTTACCTGCAGGGTTGTCTTGAGGGGTTCCAGTCCCCCGGAGCTGCCAAGAGACCCCCGCAGAGCAGGTGCAGATCCAGAGAAAGTGCTTTGGCCAGGGGCGTCCAGACCTCACAGAGGAGCCAAAGTGGTAAGCGAAGACTGTAGAGGTCCCAGAGATGAACTGAGGGCCTACAAGAGACGAGACACAGTCAGTGAAGTGACCTGTGAGCTCTGTGTGAAGCTAACTGCTAAGTTAAAACTACTCATGCCTTTATGTTTGAAATTGCCCCTGCCTAACCTTTAGCATTTAACACACTTTAGAGGACAAAATTAGAGGACAAAAATCTGCAACAACTTTTTAAAAATGCAGAGAGAGCAGACAAACGTTAGCTCGCTTTCAGCTATAGCTAAACTGGATTTGGTAGCAAGTAGACTGCACTGGGACTTTTTTAAACATCATACTCTCAGCGGCTCCCTTATTTCCCAAAGGGTCACCCGAGCAGATGGATTCACATATTTTATTGGGCAAAGCTTTTACAACGGATGCTCTTTCTGACGTAACTCCCATTTATCAGAGTTTAGCACCGACACTGGGAGCGCATTAGCCCACAAATCTGTAATACATTCAAAACATAAAAGGAGACCATTTATTAACTTTTTCCACAACATTTCCTGGACTGAAAGCCAGATGGAAGGCCTGAGAGACATTTCAAACATCAGCAGTAATTGACCACACCTGATGATAACGTTGTGCTCACACTATGAAGGCATCATTATGCCGTACAGCACAAAAGTGAAACACGAACTGATGGCCTTCAATATTACAACAGACACTGAAATAAAGCTGTAAAAAAATAAATGAATATATATATATATATATATATATATATATATATATATATATATATACATAGAGAGAGAGAGAGAGTCACTCACCCCTGGAGTTTTGAGTAGTTCCTTCTTTTTCTTTTCTTTCTTCTCTTTCTTCTTTTTCTTGTCTTTCTTCACTCCTGTGCGCCCAGCTGTGGCTGTCACCTGAACTCGCTCACGCTCCTGGGCCACCAGGCGTCGGTAGTGCTCGTCACAGGGGTGATCCCAGGTGGACTGACCCGTGGAGAAGTTGAAGTAGTAAATGTCCCCTGTCACATCCTGGCTGAGGTAAGGAAAAAGGGAGAAGGAAGAGGGGGCCATTTGCTGTACTGTGCAAAAGTCTTGAGCCACCCCTCACTTCTTTATATTTGCTTGAGGTCCACTCCCTGGCTGCACTCCTCTTACTTACCAAGGCTTCCATTCAGGAGGCAAAGGGGCAATGATGCCCTCCCTGGCCAGCCACAGGAGGTCGGGCTCATTGTTGGGGTCAATGCCAATCTCTTTTGCATACTCCTGGATTTCTAAATCAGAAGAGAAGAAGACCTGAATGAAGCAGTGGTAAATTACACACCATCATATAGCACATAGTGCTGCAAACCCCTGGAATTTAAGCCATACAGCACTGCAGTTGTGGATGATCTTGGGTTATAGACCTCAAATCCAACATGGCCCAAACTATTTTCCAGCTGCTCTGGATGAATATTATTAGCCCTGTGTTTATGTGCAAATAAACACAGGTCACCCACAGTGTAGTTTAAATCCTACTCAGAACCAGGACCATCAGTGATGCAGTTCAATTGAGTATTTCTTTTTCATTCACCTCTTTTCATTCTGTTTGTACTCCACTCTGCATTTACTCATTAGTTATTATTAATCTCTGGCTCTCTTCCACAGCATGTTTTTCTTTTCCTGTCTCCCTTCCCTCATCCCCAACTGGTCATGGCAGATGGCTGCCCATTCCAGAGCCTGGTACTATCTGAGGTTTCTTCCTGTTAAAAGGGAGATTTTCCTTCCCACTGTCGCCAAGTGATTGCTCATAGGGGTTGTTTTGATTGCTGGGTTTCCTCTGTAATTACTGTATGGTCTTTACCTTACAATATAAAGCGCCTTGAGGCAACTGTTGTAATTTGGCGCTATATAAATGAAATTGAATTGAATTCAATGATGCTGTTGTACCTTGTTCAGATGGTATGTAGTTCTCATCGTATTCCTTATCGAGGATCAGCTGGTCTCCTACGACAGCAGCTGCAGTCATGGTTACTGCAGAGACAAAACATAATGTAGCGACAGAATAAGCACGGCAGATTAGCTAACTTCTTGTATGTTTTGTTGTACAATAAATAACACTGTTTAGCAAGGCGCTTTTGGGATAAAGCCGCACTCCATACATAATAACGTGAAATCCCTCTGAGAACAGCAATGAGGATCGGGAAGGAAAAGAAGCGAAATAAGCTCATTAATCTAACGTTAGCATCTCAGCTAACTTCAACATTAGCTTAACGTTAGCTCAGCAAGCTAAGTAGTTGCTTTCAGGAGCTCAGCGCAGAGCCGTTTACCTTCCGAACTTTAAATAGTGCTCTCATTAACCTCTGTGTAAGGAATGGTTAGCTTTCAGTTCTTTAACAGAGGCACTGTGCACAGAGACAGGGGAAAGATGCGAAAGTTACACTCCTAACAACATCTCCAAGGACGCTTGCTTCGCTTCCTGTTGACGATAGAGACGTTTGAATCTGATTAGCTGAGCCACACGACGCGTTCATGTGTGTTTGGAAATTTAAGTTGTACTTAAGTAGTGAGTGACTGAAGTGATTTGAGACAGAAGGATAACAGAAAGAGTTAAAGGGAAGGTTTAAAAGATGGTAGTAAGGCCTGCTGTGACGTATGGTTTGGAGACATTGGCACTGATAAAATAGACAGGAGGACAGGTGCCAGAGCTGAAGATGCTAAAATTTGCACTGGGGGTGACCAAAACGGACAGGACTAGAAATGAGTACATCAGAGGGGCAGCTCAGGTCTAGTGATTTGGGGACAAAGTTAGAAAGGCAAGACTGAGTTGGTTTGGACATATGCAGAAGAGGGACAGTGGATATACTGGACAAAGAATCTTGAAGATGGAGCTGTCAGGCAGGAGGAAAAGAGGAAGACCACAGAGGAGGTTCATGGATGTAGTGAAGGAGGAAGTGCAGAAAGTTGGTGTGACAGAGGAGGATGCTACGGACAGGGTGAGATGGAAGCAAAAAAATCAGCTGTGGTGACCCCTAACGGGAGAAGAAGAGCACAAAAACGAAAACGCAGATTCTGTCTGTCTGGATCCATGTGGACAGTAGTGCACCTGAAAGCACCAATTGTTGTATAGCTTCATCCTGCTCTTATTTTGTGTTCCACAAAGGAGGTGGGAGGTGGTGGGTTGTAGGTATATGTTGTAGGGAATAAACTTTTAAAGGGTTTCCAAGCTACAGATTTTAGAGTTCTAGGTCCACATTTTATTAGTAATTCTTACACAGTGTTGACTACCTTATCCATCCTCCTCTCACTCATTCCTCTTGTGTATTGTAGGAGTAAACTAGGACTGAAATAGCTGTCGGCTATGTTATGCAGTTATATGATACTACTTTTGAAGAGAATTAAGTTTATGTAATATAGATATTTTTACCATATCTATGGGGAAGTTTAAAATTTATTCTGAATCTATATATATATATATATATATATTTTAAAAAACTCCTTCAGTTCCCTTTTCCTCCATTTCCTTCTCTAGGTCAAAGGTCGTGAGGCAGCAGTTGGTCCTGTTGTTATAACAAAGCTACTCTCCCCCACTGACAAATAGAGCTCCAAAGAGATGGTGCTTGTTAACATTAAAGGCCTTAAATAAAGGCAATCCAAAACTGAGGTGGCAAAAAAAAAAGACAGCCTTTTAGCACTTTATTGTGACATTTGATTCAAAGAGCTGCTCTTTTTCGGACGTGTGTTAAAGCAGTATTAATAGGAGGGAGTTTATTTTTCAAGCCGGGTTAGGGTGATGTGATTTGCAGGTGTTATTGCAGGGGAAGTGTGAGGATCCCTGTGGTGTGTCAAATGGCACTTTCTGTCCTCTGAGCCTCTCACTCACTGCATTAAAAAGACGCTGCCAAATGGTGCCTTTTTGCAGACTCGGGGCCAGGGTGTGAAATCAGATTGTTGACACCTGTCTCATTCAATCGATTGGTGACTGCTGTTTGCAGTTTTACATTTTTACAGAGTAGTATGCACACAAAGGATTGAAGAATTGTAGCTTCAGAAATATCACTCTATTAGTCCGACATGTGTCCTTGTCTTTTGACTGAGTTTTAACCACAAGAGGGCAGCGTAAACAGTACAGGGGGAGTACTTTACAGTAATCTCCTATGATAAATAATAGCTGTAATAATGCACTCAAAAAAGTAAATTATTCTAAATCTTTGTCTCATTGTGGTGCTTATCGTCCCTTAAGTTTCCAAATACTCCCCATTCTTTAACATGCATACTTCCCTGTGAGGAGTTTTTGGTTTCTAGTAGACATGCTGCTTTTTTGATGATGGGTAAGGGAAATTTAGTCACCTCTGTAATGATAAGTGTTCAGAAATAAATATTATGTAACACATTGCCAGAGTATTGAGAATCCCTGACATGCACGGATTCAGGGGAAATGGCTTTTCTTCCCGAACATTTGTTTGCTTTGTCTTTGGTGTGGGTGGTTTGGTTCTAGTGTCGGGGTGAATAACCTCCATGTCTTGAGCAATAGTAGCTTTAGAACCACAAACTGGCCTTGAAACTTCGATGATCAACTCAACACCTACGCACAGCGTGCACTTCTAATGTGAGATTCTGGTGTGTAATGCAGTCACTGAGCTGCAACACCATGCAGTGATTGTACAATAAATAAATAAATAAATTGTGATTTATGCAGAGTAAAGCTAGTGTAGTTTAAAATCTCTGTTTTTACTTGTAGCCCACTGAGTGTATGTTCACTAGATAAATGTTGCCAGTAAAAGTCAAACCAAAAAAGTCAAAACCTTTCTCTGCCCTCCTCATCATCACCAAGCTCAGTATTTCTGATTTGGCTTTTCCAAGAGTTTAAAGTTTCAGATGTTCCCCTTGTGCTGGAAGGTCCTAAAATTTAATTGTGCACTTTAATAAGCTGAATTATCTATGAACAGTCTTCCAAACAGCAAATGACTGCAGTGCCTCATAAACAGGGTAGATAATGTTCCCTATCGCTGATCAGAATGACAACCCCCAGCGTGTTGGTTGGCATAGAAGATGCCCTGGTGTGTCCTCATTATTTTCTGATTACGTGAGCATTTGTCATGTGAAAGCGCGTGCGGAGAGATTTACGATTGAAAAATAGTTCACAACTGTATATCACCATAGCTGTGCTCCTCAGGTTATTTGAGTTCACGGCAAATTTTCTTGCTTTGCTGTCAAGCTGTACAGCCCTCAGGGCGATGCAACCTACAGTGACACTCTACGAGCAGGGCTCGTGTCCAAATATCTGTATTAAAACCGAAGGGGGCTCAGCAGATGTGACATTGCAAAACCACCTACGTACAATAAAGTAGACTTGCGTATGGCGACCTGAAGTGGTGTGTATGTGTTGCAGAAAGTGAGTGAGTGAGTGCGCCACACTGCTGCTTACAGCTGAAATAACCTTCCCTGCTGATCTGAGAGCAGTGCTCCATCATGGAAGCAGCTGGAACAATGACGTGACCTTTGAACCTCAGCCAGTGCCTGATCAGACAGTGGGTTTGCTGGTGAAATATTTATCAGCTTCAGGCAATTATCCCACATCTGTCTGTAAAACTGATTCTTGATCGGTAAAGAAGTTACTTAGTAAAGCATTAGTTACACATGCTGACTTTACCTAATTCTGGGATAAACTACAAACCAAGCAGGCAAAACTGAATTCATGGAATCAACATTTTGAATATGAATGTGACATATTTGGCAAGACATACTTCTGTCATTGCCAGATTTGGTCTCGATATATATATATATATATATATATATATATATATATATATATATATATATATATGAAAAAAAACTTGTGGGATTCATGTGGAAAAATGAAAAAGTGAGGCTACATTTGTCTCTGTTGTACTTGCAGCAGGATTGCACAGCTCAGATCCATTCTTAAACTTATTATTCAGGGTTTTTTTGGGTTTTTTGGGGGGGCACACATGGAATATTTTGGCCTGTTATATGCTGAGACATTGAAAAAAATAAACTACAAAAGCAGAGCAGTTAGATATATTATTCAAACTCCAGCTCGTAAAAAGGCTTAAAAAGTCTCGAGATCTGTAACATCCACTCTCTGATGTTATTACTTTCTTTGAAGAAATGAGGCATTACATCTGAATTGAAAACCTTTTAAAAAATCGACATCTGAGGAAAAAATCAACATAACTGTATCTAAGTACAAGTTATTTGGATGTGTCACGACTTTGCCAAGAATGAGACCCAAACTGTCACCTCCAGATGAGAGGAAATTGATTAGGATGTTCAGCAACAACCCAGGAACCACCAAGGCTCAATCCTTTGATGAACTGGAAACTGCTCTAACACCAGCATCATTGTCCACAGTGAAGTGGGTTTTACATCTCCATGGACTGAGAGGTTGCTGACTGAGAAAGCAGCCCCTGCTGACACCTTCAAGCTTGACTGAAATTTACAGCTGCCAAATGCCTTCTGTTTGATGTTTGATGGTCAGATGAGACAAAGATTGAGCTATTTGGCCACAATGACAAAAGGTATGTTTGGAAGTGTAAGGGTGAGTCTTTCAAACCCAAGAACACAGAACCAGCTGTCATGCATTGTGGTGGTAGCATCATGCTCTGGGGCTGTTTTGCTGCCAGTGCTACTGGTACATTGCACAAAGTGGATGGAATAGTGAAAAAGGAGGACTACCTTCAAATTCTTCAACTTCACCTCTAATCAACTGAAACTTGGACATTACTGGACTTTTTTTTTAAAACATTGTTCTTATTCCAACAGACAAACTGTTATTAAACAATCTGCAACCTCAGCAGCTGCCTTGCCAGCGAGGAGCCCTGAGGTCCTATTGATATCAGTTATGACAGCAGTAATATGGATAGACTGCTCAGTGTGGATGCTGAATCAATGTCGTGCGACACAAGCAGTCTCAAAGGTTGCTGTTCCAGATAAGCGTCATTCCTCTGATGAGACCTTTTTCACTCCTGGTCAGCTGCTCCGAGCAGCTGATATGTGGAACATTCTTATCTTATGGGTCAGGGAAAAAACTCAGAAGATTATTGTACAATGACAAGAAAGTCCATGTATTTATATCCAGATATATGGCTTTTTAAGGACAGTGGCGAGAATACAGGAAAGCTGAGAGAATGACCTGGGGGAAGACACACAGTAAATGGCCTTAAAGCAGGTTCAAACCCAAGCCTTTCCATTAGTCTGACAGCATAGAGGTAACCAGATCAAGCCAGTGAGCTAAACTGGCACCTACCTCTGCCTTTTAATGTGACCGATGTCTAGAGTTGGAACAAGTCATTATTTTTAATGACTTGGTGCATGCTTGGAGCTTTTTCCAGAAAATTCATAGAAAAAGCATCTCACAGCTTCAGAGCTCAACGCATCATCTACAGGTTGCATATTTTCCAGACCTAGCAAAGTAGCTAATTAATTCTGTACTGGTACAGTGTTTTTATAATGAGTGGATTCCACTCATCCATGAAGATGTTTACCAGTGATTCATGTTTCACCTCATCTGCTGGATAATTGGTGCTAATTGGTGTCAGACAAATGGCAAGCTGTGATTAAAAAAAAAAAAGAAAAGAAAAGAAAAAAGCTATGAATGTGGTAGAAGTAAGTGACTCCTCTGCCTTCACACAGTAATCAGGCTCAGTTTGGCTGCTTGAACACTTTAAAGTCATGAGATAGAAAACAGACACCATGGTGTCATAGAATAAACAACAAAGACAAATGAAAGTATGTGTGTATGTGTCTGTGTGTGTGTGTGGGGGGGGGCTTTTAAATTAATATAACTGCTACAAATTGTGAAAACTCACCAAAACTTTCTCAAACACAATGTAATGATCAATGCAAAAAAAAAAAATGGCCATAACAGTCACAAGCTACATTGGGCTCCACATGTGCAAACAGTTTGTTTTGCCACATAAGCTCAATATTTAATTGTTTAAGGCAGTGGTTCCCGAAGTGTGGACTGCAGCCCACCAGGGGAAGGTACTTACCAGGTAAAATGTTTGAGAACCAGTTCTCACAAGTATGCATAGCTACATATTTACATACATGTATTTATTTATATTAAAAATGAATTCAAACTGGTAATAGGAGGTGTTTAGCTTGTGATATTACTCATTACTCGGACCTAAATTTGCTGCACTTTACTGAAGTTTTTGGCCCAGCAGCAAGTGGGTCACATATTGGCATTAGCATTTTACATATGACTGGGGAGTATTAGCAATTTATAGCCAACCGCCAGTGTTGTTTATGTTTTTTAAATCAAATTTTCAAGGAAATACATCACTTTCTCTTGTATTTTGATGAGAGTGAAGACAGGCTTCTAGCAAGGAAAATTTCACAGGCCAGCGCTAACAGATGACTGGGGGTGGGGGGTTAAAGGGGGGCCGCAGCACCCTTGATTTTGGGAACTACTGGTTTAAGGTATAAAAGGTAGACTAGTTAACTTACTGCCCTGTCTTATAGGTGACTATTGGCACACTGTTCTCTAAATTAGGATTACTGGAGAACTTTTGGTAGCTAACCAGTTTGTAAATGTCATATTTCCCACTCAATCCACTTAACTCAGAAGCTGAATTCACTTAAAGTGGTTTACATTCAAATACAGTCAAATATAGTTGTGGAAGAAAATATTAGAAACTGCTTCCAATACAACATAGACATTCTTAAAAATAACCAGTTAGTTGCATTACATCCACTTTTTTCTCTTAAATTCCTCTGCATTTTTTCACTTCTTTTCCCAGTTTCCATGTGTGTTAAGGGTTATCGATGAATAAGCTGATGTTTCCGACTTTTACATTTTTTAAAGAGAATTTATGCTACAGGGAACATTTCCGACATGAAAGTATGGCATCAAAGCCTTCTACTGTCTGTACATTACATAGGATCTATAAGACTCTACTATTAGGTAAATTATTTCTGCAGTATCTTGCTACATGTTGCATGCACTTATGTTGCAATCACACAGAGATTACGTTCAAAGAAACTTGCATTGATCATATAGGATACCTGAACTTTTATTGTGCAACCCTGCACCTAGTAACCCAGCAATACACCAGCTTTGCTGTTGCTTTTGTTACATAGCACCAAATCACAACTGTCATCTCAAGGTGCTTGAGACCCTACAATAATACAGAGAAAACACCAACAATCAGATGACCACCTATGAGCAAGCACTTGGCGACAGTGGGTAGTGAAAACTCCCTTTGAACAGGAGGGGGGGGCAGTCATCTGCTGTGACTGGTTTGGGTGAGAGGAGGGAGACAGGATGAAAGAGACACATGGGAGAGAGAGTTTAAAATGAATGACCAATGATTAAATCTAATAGTGGTGTACAAACACATGGAGAGTGAAGAATGGAAGTATAACTAACTAACTATACGCTTTATAAAAAAGGAAAGTTTTAAGCCTAATTATAAAAGTAAAGAGGGTGTCTGTCTCCTGAATCCAAAATGGGAGCTGGTTCCACAGAAGAGGGGCCTGAAAGCTGAAGGCTCTGACTCCCATTCTACTCTTAAGTATCCTAGGAACAATAAGCAAGTCTGCAGTCTGAGAGTGAAGAGCTGTTTTGGGACAATATGGTACTATGAGGTCTTTAAGATATGAGGGCCATAAGAAACTCATTAGTAACCTTCACTAATGCTGTCTCTGTACTGTGATGAATTCTGAAATTCTTCAAATAAACTATTCCAAACCTCTTTCGATGACTTCCCTCAGGAATAGAAGGCAACATTTCTTCTGTCATGTTGCACCTATTGGAATACTCAGATTTCAACAGCACATGTACACTGAATGGGTAATAAAATAAATCTGAAATATATAAATTATGCTGCCATCTCTGGAGCAACTTCTTTTCATGGAAAAACATATATAGTATCCTCAGCAGACACATAAATGCATAGATTTAGAGGTAACTCTTTGCAGTGTGCACATTCCTATTCCCAAAATCACATGAAGCCACAGTGACAAAGTCCACTGTTGATAGGACAACAAACAACAGGATGGCAAACACCACTCTTTGGCCTATTAATCATCATTGCATACACACCAGTGACAAAAGCTGTTATCTAATATGAGTCTATAATTTTTAGGTCACATGTTATGTGGTATTATTAGTGCACGAACGCGTGTACATAGTTGCTGCCCACAATTTAGTGACTTTAGATTTAATGTGACTGCATTTCAGAGCTGGTTGCATAAAGTCACTGTCCCTTGTTTGCTCGTGTCTGTTTACCTTGGCAGCCTTTTAGAAAGGACTTGGACTGGGAATGGTGTGGCTTTCCTGTTCTGGAAACTTGTTTGAATTGAATGCAAAAATGTAGAAAAATGCAACAGGCTGCTGCAAAATGTGTTTACTTAGGTAACATTTTTAACCCTTGACCTTATTCCTTTTATAACTACATTGTGTCCTCTTTTTCCCCACCCCCTTTCCCACCAGCCCAATCTAGCTCTCCTCTGGTGTTACCCTCTACACCCTTAATAATATTCACACTTGCTTTCTAAATTCACCATCTTCCTGGCTCAGTCATCACACTGTCAGTCTTTTAAGTTTTCTACAACTTGGTCAAAAGGATAGATGTGAAAAGCCCTCTTTAAGCAGAAAAAAAATGCCGACAGATGTCCCAGAAGGAGCAGCCAGTTAAACAAGTTTTTAAGATGTGGTAAATGGGGAGGAATGATTCATGCATGACACTGATAATGTATATTTGTGAGTTAGTGGCTGAACTGGCGTGCGTCACTGTGTGTGCAGACTGATCTCCTCCCACCAGGTGACCGTTGAACTCTCGCCCCAGTCCTCCTGCTGATGGAGATAGCAGGGGGCTGAGGTCCACCTCCACGGAGACACACAGCCCTCACACCTCCACCACCCCCCACTCCACCCCCCCCACCCCCTCCACATGGACTCGTCCCTCACCCGGGGACTATAAAAACTCTGCCCCTGTTGAAGTTGTTCAGTCTCGTCCAGAACTCCACCAGGTAAGAGAAGCAACTCTCGAGCAGTTCTAGCTGGAACTTGCAGAACAGAATAGGAATTCGGTGAGGATTAAGTGTGGGGGAATTTATGAGGACAACTGCCATAAAATTACCTCAGGCTAAAGAGCATGATCCTAAAGTTACAAATAATAAAAGAAAAATCTTAAAGAGACAATTAAGAATTTTTACTTCCTGCAATTTCTTTCTCTTTTTTTTTCTTTTTTTTTTAGGTAGCTCTAACAAAACTGTGGCATCCTGTCTTTAAGCTCAAGTGCTTCTGAACTGAGACTGTCTCCTGCTAATTCTATGTCCTTGTTTTACTGCAAAACCTGAAACAGGATTATGTAGCTGCTTAGGCCTGATCTTCTTAATCTTCCTCTGTAATCTACTCAGATTACAGGTTCTTTCGATAGAAAGCTAAATGTTTAGTGCAAACTCATTCAGGCTAATTCAGCAGTGAGTGTGCTATTAAGACATTCTTACTTTTAAGACTACTGAGCCTATTTTGGGAGCAAGATTCAAGCTATATTGGATTAATGAATTCCCAATATCCAACTCAATGTTCATTTCTTAATTATCACTTGCTTTTCCCCTCTAGACCAGCACCATGAAATTTGTGGCTCTAGCTCTCGCCCTTCTGTTGGCTGTCGGTGAGTACTGAATGCAAACATTCCAACTTGAGGGAAACAATTTAACCTGCAGACGCAACTTTAGTCAATCTTCTTTCCAGTTTAGCAGTTTCTTCCCTCTCCACTGATCACAGGCTCTCAAGCCGCTTCCCTGCAGGCTGATGCACCCTCCCAGCTGGCCCAAATCCGGTCCGCTGTGGATGTCTACATGACTCAGGTGAAGGATGGTGCCATCAAATCCCTGGACCACCTTGATGGCACTCCATACCATGAGCTCAAGTAAGGACAGCTCATTCTTGCCCATCAGGCCCACTTTTTGTAATGAGTGCATGTATTGTCAGGAGTTTATTTAACTTCCTGCTTTAGTCAGTTTTTGCAGTTTGCAGTTTGCTCTTTGGTGTGTTTGTTTAACTTTAACTAAAATGGCTTTGCTCTCTCATTTCTGTTCTTCTCCCAGGGACATCCTGGCTAAGCGTATGGAGGAGCTGCACACTCAGATCAAGACTTTGCAGAGTTCCGTTTCCCCCATGACCGACAGCTTCGTTAGTACAGTGTCTGAAACCACTGCTGACTTCCGTAACAAAATTACGGCTGATATTGAGGCCCTGAAAACTGAGCTGGAGCCCAAACGTGCTCACCTGAGGGAAGTCATCGAGAGACACATGGAGGAGTACCGCACCCACCTCGAGCCCATCGTCAAAGAGTACTATGCCAAGCACACAGCTGAAATGGAAGAACTGAGGACAAAGATGGAGCCCGTTATGGCTGAGCTGCGTGAGAAGATCCGTACCAATGTGGAAGAGACCAAGAATGCCCTGACACCCATTGTGGACGCTGTGCGTGAAAAGATTGCTACGCATGTGGAACAAGCGAAGGCAATGTTGGCTCCCTATGTTGAAGAATACAAGGAGCAGATGAGGCAAGCCTATGACCAGGCACAGAGCATCAGAGTTGAAGACCTTACTGCCATGAGGGAGAGGATTCATCCTCTAGCCACAGACATCAAGACTAAGTTCCAGGAAATCTTCGGGATCCTTGCTGAAACCTTCAACAAGAGCTAAATCTTCCTTACCCTGTTCCTGTAACTAATCTCCCCTTCCTATCAGGCCTAGATCCATTCCAACTTTCTCCCCAGACCTTTTCCCTAATTGTAGCTAATGCCTTACTGAGGAACAAAACGGCAGGACTCTCTCTTCCCGAGCTTACTTCATGTGCACATGTCCAAGCACAAGGGTACCAACACACAGACATGTAGATACTCAGCACACATATGCTCTATTCTTCACATGCTGTGTCCAACTTCTTTTTGTGTAGGAATTGTATGTGAATTATTACACCTGCTCGAACTCCTGTGTAATAATGCTTGTCTGTTGTAAACTGTGCCTTGATGAAATACAGATCAATAAACATCTGACTGTTTCTACTACTCTGAAATGATTTTCTTTTTTTCCACCCTATGTGATCTATGTGAAACATTGCATTTCAATTTGAACACTACATCTGAATATTTACAGAATATTTACTTTAGAAAATTTGAATATAGTTGCTCCTCTCAGGGTTATCAGAGCGCACATTCAGGTTTATTAGAGTGTTTCAGGACCTCAATGAGCCCCTAAGGTTATGCCACACACACACATGGCATTTTGAGAGGTCATCATTCATCAAAAAGGTCTGCTGGAAAAGATTATTAATACAATCAGTTGTACTTACGTACTGGCATGCAATAGCCCATGAGCTATTCTGTCTGCGAACACTGAAAGCTGTGATTAATGACTTGTGAACTGGCCTATTGACAAACTTATGTCTTGTTGTGCTTTATTGGAGAAAAGCATTCTTTTTTGAAGAGAAGCCCCCAGGCTGTATTGCTTCAACACTGTCCCATTGAGCACACACACACACACACACACACACAATGTTGCATCCACGCTGCACTGCCAAAGACTTTCGAACCACTCTGAATGATCACAATCACAAATCACACTTTTTGTTTCTTATTTTTAGTCCTACTATAAGCTGTCATCTAAAAACAACAACAGCATTACTGCCAATGACAACAACAGACATGAGTCCAAACATCATCAATGGATTCCTGACGAGATATGATGTTTTAATATGCCAGAGTTGTGCTTTCAACCAGATTCGGAAACATATACCTTGGTCAGTGTTAAGGAGTAACCAGCTCACTAATTAGTAAGGTGTTGAAAATCTGCTCCCAGAAATACTCTGAATAATAAAAACCAGCTCAATGATGTCCTCATCTGTCTGCACCCTGTAACACTAGGCTGATTAGGATGTTATTAATGTGCTACGGTTTGGTCAGGACACAGCGCCACTTACAGCTTCAGGCTATAAGAAACAAAAGAGCAGAGATTTCGAGATGATCCAAAAACATTGTGTGTGTGTGTGTGTGTGTGTGTGTGTGTGTGTGTGTGTGTGTGTGTGTGTGTGTGTGTGTGTGTGTGTGTGTGTGTGTGTGTGCGTGCGGTGCGTCGGTGCGTGTGTGTGTTTACATACATTTTTGCATTCACAATTCTCAGGGCTGCGAGTGAGTGGCATCTGTGATTGGTGTGTGTCAGTGGACACCGATGGAGTATTATAATGGATGAGTCGAGCCATGGAGGATCCCCAGTGAGAGCCTCGTGGTGATATGGAACCGGACTTGATTCACACCGCAACCGGACACTCTACAGATTTGGATGTGGATACGTTCTTGTGGCACCTGAAAACTGGAATACAGATTTTTTTCCCCCTCAGCTTTCACTTCTATGTTGCTTTGCAAAACTGTGGGTTGATGTAATGACAGGCATTTCTACTCAAGCTCGATCAGAAGTGGATGACCAGACTGGAGTGACTGGAAGAAACAAAATAGCACCTTGATACTTTTCTATACAAATTAAAGGCTTTGGAATTATGAATGGTAAGTATTTCATGTTCAAAGCTATCTTATTAAGAGAATAGGCAAAATGTGTTATGCGAATGTGAACAGAATTGTACCGCTAATGTCTCCTCTCCTCAGGTCTTCAGCTGTCTGAGAGCTGTGATCTATCTGTGCCCTCTCGTGCAGATGAGGGATCAGTGTCGGGCACTAAGTGCCCCCAAATCAGTGGGGTCAGAGTCCAGCTGGAGATGCAGGCACTTTGGCAGCAGTTTGATCAGCTGGGCACAGAGATGATTGTTACTAAAGCTGGAAGGTGAAGAAAATCCTCACATTTATCTACATTCCTGCTAAACATCTTATCTTGTATGTTTCTTATTTGTCCTTCTGCAGTACCTCTTACTTAAACATGTTTGTTACTTGCAGGAGGATGTTCCCAACATTCCAGGTGCGAATCTCTGGCATGGATTCTTCTGCAGAATACGTACTTCTCATGGATTTTATCCCTGTTGACAACAAAAGATACAGGTCAGAACACAACTTGCATAACTATGTTTAGTGCATTTGTGATGTTTCCCAGTATTTTTTTTAACCCTGATTTAACCCTGAACATCATCACCCTGTAAGTCCTGCTTTGAAACATTTTACACTTGTGTGTGTGTCAGATATGCATTCCACAGCTCATCCTGGTTAGTGGCAGGAAGAGCAGATGTCGGAGCACCCAGCAGGATGCATTTCCACCCAGACTCACCTGCTCGTGGAGCCCAGTGGATGAAGCAGACTGTGTCCTTCGACAGTCTAAAGCTCACCAACAACCTACTAGATGACAACGGACATGTTAGTTGCACACACACACGCGCGCGTGCGCACACACACACGCACACACACACACACACAAAATGGGTGAGTGTGTCCAAACTTTTGTCTGGCACTATTTCAAATAATGAGGTCAGTGTATGTGAAGGTAATACCTGTCAGCCATAATCTGAGTGTTTAAGCCTTCTACTTACTGAGGGGCAGCCAATCAGAAGAAAGCTGACTGAAAGGAAACTAAACCGGTTGTTTCAGAGAGAATTAACTGAGGATCTGCAGCAAGGCTCAGTGTGTACGTAAGGATTATTTTGAACTCTACATGCAAAGCTCCACTACTAGACTACAAGAATAAAAATATAGAGCAGGAAATGAGGGCTTTGATTTTTGAGGTCAGAAAGAGAGATCATAGGAGAGTCCGAAACTAACTACTAAGTTTTGTGTGTTTTCTCCTACTTTGTCAGATGATACTCAACTCCATGCATCGCTACCAGCCGCGTTTCCATGTGGTGTATGTGGATCCAATGCCCAACAGCCACTTAAATGCATACAAGAACTTCTGCTCTTTTTCCTTCCCTGAGACACGCTTCACGGCTGTAACTGCTTATCAGAACCACAGGGTACAAAGGCAGACTGAAACAGGCTACAAGCTGAAAAAAAAATCTGTCCACATTACATTATCTTTTTGATATTGTTCATTGTGCATTAAGCATTTTCTTTTCTTTTTATGCCATTTATTTCACCCGCTTCCTCTCAGATCACTCAGTTAAAAATTGCAAGCAACCCATTTGCTAAAGGCTTCAGGACTACAGACCCCCAGGCTTGGTGAGTGTCACACTTTCCATGCACTTCACCAAATTTAACACATACTTTCCCTGGATAGGCCAGATGAACTCATGACATGAGCACACTGTGTCTTTATCAATTTTATCACATGGCAAATAGTGATAACATGGCAGTGTTGATGATAGCTAATCTCTGACCTTTGTATGCAAAGAAAAGAGGTTCATAGATGGCAGGTTATTGGCCATGTACGGTAAAACTGTGAGGGATGCTATTACTGTATGTACATATCTTGCCATGTCTTGTCTTATATACTTACCTTTGTCTGCCATGTATTTAATGTATGTGTATAAGGTGAACGCTTACCTCTATCTCTTTCGGGGTTTTTGTTTGTGTGTGTGTGTAGGGGAGGTAATGCCAGTCCTCTAGCGGTGTGGTGTCCACCAGAGGGCAGAGCTGAAACTCTAAGCAACAAATCTGGAGAGCAAATGAACTGTGAATCAAAGACTTCAACCAGTCAGTAAAATTTTCTTTTCTTTTCTTTTCTTTTTCTTCTTTTAACAATTTAAGAAATGATTAAAGTCCTTTTAGCTTGTGGAATAAAGCTAAATTCTCCCAGTGAATACCTGTTTGAATTCGTTTGACCTACTTACTGAAACTTCCACTATAAGGAGCAGGACTATTAAAGAAAAGATTATGAAACAGCCTGTTTGGTGGTTGATCCAGCAGTGTTTTGGCCTCCAGTCGTAATATTTATTCCTGCAGTATTTTGAAACTGGACAAGCATAATCAGATGATATGAATCAACGTTTGGCCACTGATTTGCATTTAATAGAGAGCAGGTTTGGTCTAAATGTTCATCAGTACCTTTCTAAACATTTTTCCTCTCCATCTTCAGTACAGGAGGGCCCGGACCCGCTGATGGTGGAGCAGTGTGAACTGTTTCATCACACTAAAGACTCCATGGGACACATGGAGAGGAAAGCCGGGAACAGTTTTCTAGCATCTGCCTCCTGCCTCCATCTCCCTTCCTTCTGGGACCGTGCAGGCTCAACCTGATACAGCTAATCTGTCAAGGGTCAAAAGAAGCAAAGTGGCAGCAGTGTTGCGAAAAATTTTCCGTCTTTTTATATATCATATGACAGCTTCACACTGTTTCCAGTAGTTTGTAGAAAATCTCCCTTGCTAAATAAATCTATGCGGATATTATAAATGAGTAAAGTGTAAAATAAAAAATATAATGTCTACATGAATTACGACAAACACCGGATGATCGCATACAAGCACTACAGGGACACCGAGTTAGCTCTCCGGTTACAGAGCATATATACAAAGTGCATAACACTGCAGTTCATGTCAACAGCGATGCTTATGAAATCATGTGTAACATTTGTGCAACTGTGATGCATCTATTTGTTGTCTGGGATAATAAAGAAACACCGTAAAATATTTCACAGTAACTGCTTGTAATATTGGAATAAGGAGTAGTAGTGAAAACTGCATTCCCCAGAATGCAATGTTTCAATGCTCCTAAACAAGAGCTAGAACGAAAACGCGTCGCCTTCAGAATAAAAGAAAAAAAAACACCAAAAAAAGGGTATGTAGAGCACACACCAAGTGGAGAAACAAGACAATAATTAAATGCAACCAAATTAAAGTTTTTCTATTGTAAAACAGTTCTATAAAACTTTTAAGAAATTATTGCAAGCCACTCTGTTCCTTTTAGACAGGCTTTTTAAATTTAAAACCGCTTTAAGAAAAGCGTATCCTACAGTACCTTCTGTACTGGCTTGAAATATTTCAATGTGTGCTTCTTCTGCAGATAACCAGTGCTATCAAATTTAAACTGCAATTCATTAGGGTAAAGATATCTGTTCGATGTGGAGTCGTGGGGGGGGGGCTTATTTCAGGTCGGGGAGAAATTTTATTTTGAAAATTTTCAGAGGAAATGGTAAGGCTTTGCAATTTAACTTGACGGAGGTGATACTCGCGCTCTCGCAGCTCTGATGGATGCAGCGGGGTAGATGGAGGAGGAGGAGGTGAAAGACTTGAAGGCGGAGAGCAGAAAGAACGGGTCGGGCAGGAGGAAGGATGCGGATTATGGTGGCCTGCCGGCCAGCTTGCCTGCCAACGGTGTCTGCAGTTTGACACGAGGATGCGCGGACGAAACGACGCAGGCCTGCAGTTTGTCGGCTCTCGGAGCTCGGAGCCAGAGACTCTAATTTACGCGTCGCCTCAAATTGTCCATGACACCGAGGACTGCCTGGCTTAATTGTAAGGACGGCTTAATTTTTAAAAAAAATTCATGCAGTTTTATTTATTACTTATACTACTTGTTGTAGTCCGACATTTCCCCCGCTTCCCTCGCCGTGTCATTAAACCGGAGTGAAAACAGAGTGACCTCGTCTCTACGTGTTTGTGGTTCAACTGCCATCATGGTTTTAGCCGTCATTTTAGCATCACCGCCACCTGAGCTCTTCCCCTGGGTTGCTGCAGACTGGATGTCAAACTGAAGTGAGCGCTGGAAAGTCAAACCTGAACACACCTATATTAAAACTTTAACCTCGTTTCAGCATGAAAGCGCTACACCCTCGCTGGTTGATGAGTATATTTATATGGACGACTGTATGTCTGCTCGGCGGTCAATCCGCCCCTAACTCTTCGGGCCTGTCTCTAGCCATCCGCGTGCCACTGCGGCAAGGCGCTCACGGCGAGCAGCCCGCGCCGCTGACACCTGCCGCCGCCTTGAACCGCGAACGCGGCAACGCAGGTAGGACTCCTGCGCGCAGGCGGAGAGGAGCGGCAGCGGGCGGCATCAGCTTCGTGGACATGATTGATAACCTACGTGGGAAGTCCGGCCAGGGATATTACGTGGAAATGGCCGTGGGTTCTCCTCCGCAGAAGGTAAAGCTTTCATTCACAAAGAGTTTTTGATTTGATGTCCCCGGACTCCTCAGTGTGCAGCTGATCACTTTCTGACCAGTGAACACACACCTACTGTAAGAAAATCTAATCAGTTAACACCAGGCACACCCTAAAAATCAATATCTACTCATAAACGTCCTTCTTTAAGAGCACTGAGACCCATCAGGCTGGGTACCACCTTGAAATGACCACTGAATCCAGTGTTAACTATTGCCATAAATGGGGGGGGAGTCAAGACACAGCCCACAATTTTACCTGTATTATATGGTTACCTTAGTCTTGCATCAGCGTGTCAGTATTTGTGTTCTCCTGTGTGTGTGTGTGTGTGTGTGTGTATGTGTATATGTATAGTCTGCGTTCATGTGTGTTCCTGTGAAAGTGTGAGAAAAGACTGAATGATACGGGCAGATAATGGAACCATTAATTCTGCAGAGTGAGGACTGCCAGCTGGGTGCAGCTGCGGTGTACAGCCTGGCACACAAAGGGCGACCATGGAGGGAGAGACAGAGATGAGCTGGTAAAGAGAAGACGAAAAGGGAAAGATGGAGTGGGGTGAGAGTGAGCGAAGACCGTGAAGAGAGGGACAAGTGTCAAAGAGAAGAAAGTGGGAGTTTGAGAGCGGAAGAAGACAGAGCGGGGACGTGGGAGTCAGACAGGCAGCTTTCAGGAAACAAAAGCAATGAGACGGTGAGGGAGATGGAGGGCCTAAAGGTGCTAAATGGAGGTGTCACTCTGCCACTGTATCAGGGAGAGAGACAGAGGGTGAGAAGGAGATCTGTCTGCTGCAGATCGGTAACAGGCAGCAGAGGCCAAATCAGTACTGACAGACAACACTCTGTTTTGGTGGCTGAAGTGTGTGTTTATTCTGCTTTCTTTCAACACAAGAAGGCAAAGTCTGATGTTAAGTGACAAATGGGCAGCTGTACAGGAAACCTGCCTTATAAAATATGCACTGTAATTTGAGAAATGGATCGGAGATTGTTGGTATTTTTCTGAATCTTTGTGCTGCAGACATAATCTTCTAAAAAAAAAACAAAACAGTGACATCTGATATGTAGCCCAATGTAAGTAAGGAAGAGCATCCAAATGGCCACATTAATGCCTGTGAAATTTTACTTTCATTCCTGTAATGTAAATAACGTTAATACATCATCTTCTATTTTGTTATATGTCATAAATTCTTTATGAGTTAAAAGGATGTCTCTTTACTTTTGAGCTTGACTGCACCAAAAATCACTTTCACCCTGGGCACTGCCAGCTCCATGGCCTCTGACCTAAAAATAATCAATATGAATTCACTTAAGGGCAAAATCCAATTTTGCTGAAAGCATGTCAAAACGGTAGCCAACATTTTTATTTGTCTTGCTTTTATTGCCTTGTGGCCATGAAATAAAAAATACATGTTAACTATAATTTTGAGAATTTTTAAGGTAGACAGTTTTTATGTGTAAAACTTCTAACTCTCAAAGAGATTTATTAATCTGTTTGGCGAGGATGTAGCTCTGAGTCTGAAAAGTGAAGCCAATGAAGAATTGCCTCAAACCTGCATTCTTTTTAAAGGTCAGCAGGGGGCGACTCCTCTGCCCTCAAACTGACATCCAGCTGTATAGAAGTCTGTGGGGAACATGGCCCCGACTTCTGTGATCTGTGACACCACTAAACACTTTCCTGATGAGTTTATGGGCTCAGCCACTAGTTTCACATTTTAATGAGTAAACCACGAAGTTCATTTTGTAAAATTACGGTCATTATCAGAGTCAGAAAGGAAGATTATTGAGGCTATGCCAATGATGTGCTGTGCCCTCAACTTCACAGTCAGATTCGCTGCTCACTCTTCACATGCAAGATGGCAATGCTGAAAACATTACATTACAATTCTAAATTGTTCTGATTTAGTTGATTTGGGTTTAGGTCCACTTGACAATATGGACTGACCATAGACTGTATACAAATGACAGATGTACCCACTGGCTTCTGGACTCTGCATTTTGAAACCCTGGGG
The DNA here is from genome assembly GCA_024447675.2 of Pterophyllum scalare. Lineage (NCBI taxonomy): Eukaryota > Metazoa > Chordata > Actinopteri > Cichliformes > Cichlidae > Pterophyllum > Pterophyllum scalare. Next base: position 144,213 of record JAMQGT020006602.1, read on the forward strand.
TAAGCATTGCAGCTGTTCAGTTGTGTATTTTATTTGGAGCAAGAAGTGATCATATTTAGACTGCTAATGCTAGCTACATTACCAATGTGGATCACACAGATACTGATATCTGCAAATTGTTAACATGTTAATATACCTGGAAATTCACTTACCAAAAACCAGAGCACAGGCTTCTTTTAAATGCTGTTGTACTAAGTGCTAAGTTATCAGCTAATGCTAGCAAGCTGCATCCATAAGCTGTTCAAGCTGCAATGTGCCAATAAAGATGTTGGCTAATTAGTGCCAATATGTGACCGGATAAATATTACTGCCTTTGCAAGTTGGTGCCAGAAATACCAGTTACTGATTCAAAGATGTTACAGCATGACCAGTCACCAGCTGGGTATGCAGCCTTTAGAAATAATTGTAAAAAAAAAAAAACCCAAAACAAAAAAAAATGAGTGGCAGATACTACTATGGAAGAAACCAAGGATACTGCTGTTAGCACTGATAAGGTTAGTCAGACTCTGCAAACTAATCTGACATTGTGTTTGCAATGTCAAGCACGGATCAAAGCCCTGCACATTTCTGCAACATTTAAAACATTAATGAGGAATTAAAGGTTTCATATAGCCCCTAAAATACACAGGAAACATTTGTTTGGCTAATGTTTGACTTTGCCCATTAGAGTGTGTCGTTTTAAATGATTTCGGAGTGTTTTCCATCTTTTAGACTAGTCAATTTTTTTCCTCTCATTTAATGGACTAGTAAATTAGTCACTAGGAACATCTCTAACTAGAATTTAACTTGCGAAAGCTTAAACACAAACATCCTGGATACCAAAGCATATTTGTCAATTCCTTTCAAATGTTCCAAAAGCCATCAAAGCACCAGAAACATGGTCGAGCGGTCCAGTTCAGTGATTCAAATTAGCATAGCCGAGGCTACAGTCAGAGAAACTATCTATAGAAATTAGTTGGCCAGTTTTACTTGTGGGAAAATGATGTACTCACTTTTGTAGGCAGCCTCAAGTGATGACTTTATTGTCACTTGAGGCTTTATTGTCACAACTTTATTTTGGCAGATGCCAAAATAAAGAGGCATAATAGTTTGAAAATATCTATTAGAACAATACTGGTCTGTGCATGTGTATTCAGCTATAGCCCTGTTTATATCCTCTGCCTCTGGTGACTTGGCACCATATTTTTGTTGCTATTTGTTAAGGTAGACTGATATCATTTCTGTCTGGCAGCTAGTAGACTTTTCTCAACTTCAATCGAGGATTTTTAAAGATAACTTATCACACAACTAATGTAGGTAATTGCTAGTAGTTAAAGGGCTAATGTTAACATGTGCAGCTTAACATTTCTGATAACTGTTCAGTACTCCAGTATTATTGAAACAGGAGCTTTAATGATCTTTGGAAATTCTTCATAAAGACACCAAGTTTGTTGTGCTACAGTTCACACGTTCAGCTGCTAGTGAGCGGAGGGGCTGTGTGCCTCCCAGTCTGCAGCTGTGTTGTGTGACCTTGTGTGTCAGCTAGTGGAGGCGAAGATGGCACTGTTGGAAATGAGTTTCTAATCTGATAGTAGTTTTCAGTATCAATTAGCATCTGAGTATCTTTTTTTTGACAGCCCTACTCTACGGTACCTATGGTACTGGAAAAAACCAAGTTTTTCCAAATTTTGGTATGAACAGGTACTGTATTTGTCTGGTCTCATCCCTAGTCAGTCATGTCAGAATTACTATTGGACCAAAGATAATGTGGATGGGAATAATGGGCACAGGGTGCCTATTTTATTGGCAGTTTGTAATAGTTAAGCACAATATAGTGATTTGTAAGATGTTATTTATTTTTGGCCTTATTTGATAGTCTGCAGTGGAGAGAGACAGGAAGGTGGGAGGAAAGAGACAGGGGAAGACATGCGGTAGATGGCGACAGGTCGGGACTCAAGCCTGCGTCGCACGCACTGCCACGCGGCATATATGGTTGCCTGCTCAAACTCTGAGCCACCCTGGCGCCCCGTTATTTTGTTTTGACTGTGGTCCCAGACCCATGGAGGTCATCAGACTCTACTTTGAGAACCAAAGTAAACCAGAGTATGTAAACCTTTGTGTCACCAGTTTGTATGTGTTAGAGGTTGAGAGTGGCACTACTGTAGCTCAAAGTACTACCTGAATTAGTTGGTCAGCTTGGGCAAAATTATTTTAATTTTAATGACCACATAGAACGACATGACGAAATGCTTTGGATTTATTGAGCAGAAGTAATGTGAAAATGATCCTGATCCATTTACAGTAACTTTCAGATACAGAATGTATGTTGCGTTCAGTTCTGGTAAATACTAAATGATTTCTCCTCCATAGTGAAGGGGGGAGGGTATATAATGGATGCAACAGACAGGCACTCTGCCAGGGGAGGACAGGAAGATGGATAGAGAGAGAGAGTGCAGGGAGAGACATGAGGTCTCAGTGTGTAAGGATGCAGCAGCTTTTAGTATTTGGGATACGTGTTTGTGTGTGTAGCTGTAGGTGTGTGCACAAGCCGGTGACTCAGGATGTGTGTGTGAGAAACGCACACCTATAAAATGTAGTCAGCGAATTTTTGTCCAAGAAAGGAGGACAGAGGGTGTACAGAATTATGGCTGACAGTTTTAAGAGCTTTTGGAGAACGTACATGCAGAATGAGTGGACATCAGTCATGTGAACATATGTGTGTATGTGTGTGTGTGTGTGGGGGGGGGGGGGTGAGATAGACAGTCAGGATTTATTCTGGGCTTTCAGTCCCGGCCCTTGAGACTCCAGCACTTCTCTGGATATTTAAAGAGCCAATCCATTATTGAACAGCTTGCTGTTGGTTCAGTGTCTGCCTGTCTGTTCATCTGTTTGGGTTTCTCTCTGCCACTCTGTTCTCTGCTGAAGTCTTGGTCTTTCTTTGAATTGGTTGCTTACCAATAAAATGCTGTGTGAGGTATGGTATACAGTAGTCTCAGTCACGCATTGTAGTAAATGATCATATATAACATTTGACGTAATGAATGTGCAGCAGACGTTGTGTATTTCTATTCTCATTGCTGTCTGCTGCGGTGCTTCATTCATACATTTACTAACTGTTTTGACTGACTACGCAAAATATGATACCCGCATTAGAGAGGAGGAGATGGGGAGTAGAATGGGCAACCTGAGAGGAGGGGAGGGTTGGAGCGGAGACAGAGAGGGGGCAGAGAAGGACATTCAGGTCAAGAGGAAGCATCACAGGACACTACAACAATAGAGAAATGTATACAGAGAATGCCTGAGAGATGAAAAATGAAAATCAGTTGCCAAAAAAAGCCTATAAGACCTTAAATGTATTTTAAAAAGTATTGAATTTATCTGTTGTAGAAGACAAACATAATATTGTTTTAAAATTGGACATGCTTTACAAGCCTACACATAGTACGTGTTTAATAAATCTCTATTTCCCTGCATTCAGTTGAACATCCTGGTGGATACTGGAAGCAGTAACTTTGCTGTCGGGGCAGCTGCTCATCCTTTCCTACGCAGATACTACCATCGATCGCTGTGAGTAGAGACTCAGTCAAATATACAGCCACACTTGTGCTTGAAAAAGAGGCTGTTCAGAAACATTTTATGAAGGTTGGAGGAGAGTAAGAGAATCCTCTCACTTGTTCATTAACAGCTCCACTTCGTACCGCGACCTGGGTAGGAGTGTGTACGTTCCCTACACACAGGGGCGCTGGGAAGGGGAGCTTGGCACAGACCTGGTCTCAGTCCCACATGGCCCCAACGCCACACTGCGTGCCAACATTGCTGCAATCACCCAGTCGGATCGCTTCTTCATCAACGGATCTAACTGGGAAGGAATCCTTGGACTGGCTTATGCTGATATAGCCCGGGTAAGAATCATTCTGTCCTTCCAAATTATGGGAAAAAAGATTCTCATTTGAAATTTTACCTACAAATGCCAGTGCCCAAAGCTACCTAACAGATTAAAGTTAGCACAGAAGTTACATTATGTCTGGACTACTAATCTACTTAGTAAAAGTATTGACGGTAACATGTAGTGAAATACATGAAATTGGAGAATTAAAAATGAGAACAAATGAAAGTAAGGAAATTGTCTGTCCATCCATTCTCACATAAACACTAACATCCAGTTTTGTTACTGAGACATCAAAGGTCAGTTCGCTGTGAACTGACCGTGCAATTTTATTGCATGTGGCACAAATACCTACTTGAACTCAAGAATGACACTGAATTTTTTTTGTGGTCAAGGTTACGGTGACCTAAAAAAACACATTTAACCATAAGATGAGAACTTATGGATTATGACATTTCACACAAATGTCTTATATGACAGAATAAAGATGTAATGACTTTTTATATTTTGCATTTTATATTTTGGGTTTTGGATGTGTCATTATTTGGGCTGTAACAATGGTCTAAATCCACAGCTGGGCTCAATTGTTAATATTTGGGCCACAGTTTCCACTGAAGATGGAAACAATACAGGGAGACCTTGGACTTTTTATCCCGTATCATACTTACACCCATCATTGTAATAACTGCCATACTGACATCTGCAGAAAGTAATATGGGATTTGACAGCAGTCTCCTGATGGGATCAGGAGGAGGATATTTAAGAAACTACAGCAGAGCGGGACAGGACAAAATATTTATATGGCAATATATTTTATTTCGTCCTCTTAAAACATTGTCTATGCAGGGGTGCCAAATGTTATTTTTATTAAAACTTTTAATTAAAAAATGAAAATAACTTTGGTGGAGGAAACTTCTTAACTATGCATTGTACTAATCATATAAATGAGGTTATGACAAGCAGAGGGAGAAAGCAGCTAACAGATGGACATTATTAAAAGGAGAAAAGAGAGACTAAACACACACACTAACACCACAGTGCAGTCAACATCTCATTTTTGCTTCTTTCCTTTATTAGGGGTTCGGTTACACAGGTAATGTGATGTATGGTAGATGATTATCTAAGTGTTGCATAGTCGCTGTATGGCTGTACCATTGTTATTATTGATAACATTGAATCTTTAGCTACTGTCTGACTCCCTCTCCTATTCAGAAAACAAACCTACTTTTTTTCTTATTTTCTCTCTCTCTCTCTCTCTCTCTCTCTCTCTCTCTCTCTCTCTCTCTCTCTCTCTCTCTCTCTCTCTCTCTCTCTCTCTCTCTCTCTCTCTCTCTCTCTCTCTCTCTCTCTCTCTCTCTCTCTCTCTCTCTCTCTCTCTCTCTCTCTCTCTCTCTCTCTTTCTCTCTCTCTCTCTCTCTCTCTTTCTCTCTTTCTCTCTCTCTCTCTCTCTCTCTCTCTCTCTCTCTCTCTCCAGCCTGATGAGAAATTGGAGCCTTTCTTTGATTCTTTGGTTCGCCAGACTTCTGTCCCCAACCTCTTCTCTCTCCAGCTGTGTGGTGCAGGCTTCACCCAAAACTACTCCCTGGGCAGTGCTAATGTAGGCGGAAGCATGGTGAGACACACTTAGACACACAATCTAAGATCATGTTGTAGACCGGCAGTGGGCTGTATTTTTCCTTTTGTTTCCAGATCATCGGTGGTGTGGATCCATCACTCTATGTGGGAGAGCTTTGGTACACACCCATCCGCAGGGAGTGGTACTATGAGGTTATCATCGTGCGTATTGAGGTGAACGGACAGGACCTTAATATGGATTGCAAAGAGGTGAGGCTTGATAGGTAGACAGCTGCTAAAGAAAGAATGAACGGGCTAATAAAGGATGTGTAAGAGATTTGAAATGCCTGACTGTGCCACTGTCTTCTGTAGTACAACTACGATAAGAGCATTGTGGACAGTGGCACCACCAACCTTCGACTGCCGAGAAAAGTCTTCCAGGCTGCAGTCAAGGCTATTGAAGCTGCCTCTTCGGTCAGTCCTACTGTATTGCACCATCATGTTTGTTCATGCTGACACATCATCTACCTTTTTTTTATTGTGATGAGTGAGTTATGAGAAGCAACGAATGTCCTTCTGACCTTGATTTTTCAGACTGAACAGTTTCCCTCTGGGTTCTGGCTGGGGGAACAGCTGGTGTGTTGGCAAGCCGGCACCACACCCTGGCACATCTTCCCCGTCATCTCCCTCTACTTGATGAGTGAAGTTCGTAACCAGTCCTTCAGAATCTCCATCCTGCCGCAGGTAGTTAGAGCATCTCGCTCTGAATCTGAATATTGTTTCATAAAGCTGGAGTTTAGAAAACTCTTAAAGTCAGGGACATAAAGCAGTATTGCTGAACCTTAAATTCTGTCCAGGTGATGTGAAATTAAATACTATTATGTGAGATCTTTTGATAAGAATAAATTAAAACATATTGTTAATTTTGCCATTGGTGCCGAAGTTATTCAAAGTGTGTAGTTAACATCCTGTACACTGCATGAGGTTGTGACAACCTGTATTCGTCGTTAAGTTGAAATTTTTAACTTTCCTTTGGACTATGAAATATGTGGTCAGAACAAATGTCCCAATAAATACACATATTTACACTCCTCTTGACATGAAAGCGCAACTACGAACCTTGACAAAAAGGAGACAACAGGATTTGAATTCCCTTTGAATATAATTTCTAAAGATGTGAAAAGTCATTGAACTTTTCTTTCTTTTTTTTTATTGGAAGCTGTTCATACAGACCTTGATGGTTGCAGAATGAATGTGATTTGAGATTTCGAAGCAAAGTTCACTGCAATAAATATGTGAGAGGCTCATGACCTTGATGCTGACAGAAAGATGAAAAGCGTCAGAAAGATTTCTGCTTTGTGTCCTTCTGGTTTCTGTGTGTAGCAGGTAAAATACATTGAACCACTGTATAGAGTGTAGGCTAGGTGTGCTATATGACATGCATACAGAGGAACACTTGAGCTGAAATAACCTGATAATGTCTGTTCTATTCTGATTTTTATTTAGTCTGAATAAGGTACTTTAGATATGGAAACACAGGGCTCTCTAGTGGACAGCTGTGCAATTACATAATTGTTTCTGGGTCATGCCTTTGGTATTCATTTATTATGTTCCCTCAATACAGATCAGCAGTCTGTCTCATGCACACTGTTACAGTGCTGGATGTTCATATTAACAGTTAGATGAGTTAGTGTATGTAAAATCAATCTCTATGAGCCAAAAAAAAAAATCATATGGTCAGCTCTTGTGTTTCCAAGGGGCAGCCACTCAAAATAAAAATGACTTAAAGGGAACTAAAGCAGTTTGTTTCGGACAGAGGGTGAACAGAGGGGCTGCATAAGTTAAATAAGGATTATTTTCCATTTTAAATTATGCAGAGCTACTCTAATCAGGTCCAAGAATGAATATATGGAGTGATAAATTATATTAGTGACCTTCGGAGGGCTGTAACTTATTGTTTTGTGCATACTACACAGGTAAAGCACGTAACATCGCAATAGCTAGTGCAAAAATAATAAAGGCAGTTGATTCGCAGATTCTTCGTAAATTGTTGTTTCTGTTCCTTACAAGGAAAAGTTCACAATGACACATTCACCCCGTTATCAAATGTATTTTTACTCTGGCCTTTAGTGCTTTGTAGCCAGTTGGATTGGTTTGGAGATATCTGCTGTAGAAATGTCTGCCTTCTCTTAAATATGATGGAGCTACGTGTAACTTGTTTTGTGGTACTCAAATCAACAAAAACAGTGCATTTGAAAAACTCATCAGCAAAGTATCCAGAAATCATGACCAAGTTACTCAGAACACAAACCTTGTTGTGACTTTCTTTCTACTGCCTACATCAGCTAAACAAATGAATGCATGCAGCTATTTAACAATACAGCTCAGGTGAGGTGATAGATGGACACTTTCTTCAGCAGAGTGATACGGTTGGTGTCTGTAGTTTAGTAGGATGAAAATACTTCCTTCATGAAACTGCTCACAACAGGCTTTGTTGACCTTTTTTTTCCTTTTTTTAAATTACGTGGTTGTGATTTCTGGAGGCATTGCTTCTGTCTATTTTTCAGCTCCATCTAGCACACTGGCATTGAAATATCTTTGTGTAATACACAAAATCTCTGTCAGTCTGCCTGTGAATTCCTCCTACACAGTCAGGAGTTGAGAAACCAGACTTGACACACAGGTGCATCTTAGGCCCCTGAAGGTTTATATCTATATCACATATTATGATATTATCATGTTGCGTAACAACCATAAAGCAAAATGACCCCTTTTTAACATTTATGCACCTGTAACACCTGTAACAATCCTACATAGTATCATTTGAATTTGCAGCACGGTGGCATGGTGGTTAGCACTGCTGCCTCACAGCTGGAATAACATCTTGAAGGTCTGGGTTCGATTCCATCTTGGCTCAGGCCTCTCTTTGTGTGGAGTTTGCATGTTCTCCTCGTGTCTGCATGGGTTTCTTCTCACAGTCCAAAGACATTCAGTTACTGGGGTTAGGTTAATTGGTCACTCTAAATTGCCCATAGGTATGAATGTGAGTCTGTGTTGGCCCTGCAACAGACTGGTGACCTGTAAAGGGTGTACCCTGCCTCTTGCCCTATGGCAGCTGGGATAGGCTCCAGCCCCCCCATGACCCTGAACAGGATAAGCGGAAGAGAATTTAATTTCATGACAGCAACATCTAATTTGTATCCACAACACTTGAATTATGGATCATCATGCGTCATGTTGTATAGTGCATCATCATGTTGCCTAGCAATCACCTACCAATGGCCTAACATGACCAGATGACCGGTTTTTAGCATTTATGCATCGATAACACTGTATAAAAACACCACATCATTTTCATTTCTTGACAGTATGTTCAAACCCCATTCCCAAATACTTGAGATGCAAATCTCATATGATGGTTTATTTTAAGAATTAAGTAATGATGATCACACATGTGGTGTGCTTGCCTGATACTGTGTATCTAACTCCACTTCTTACTTTTTCTCTCTCTCTCTCTCTGTCTGTGCAGCAATACTTGCGGCCAGTGGAAGATGTGGCCTCTGCCCAGGAGGACTGCTACAAGTTTGCTGTGTCCCAGTCCAGCACCGGCACAGTGATGGGCGCAGTCATCATGGAGGGCTTCTATGTAGTGTTTGACCGCGAGAAGAAACGCATTGGTTTTGCTGTTAGCACCTGCCATGGTGAGAAGGAGGGGATGGAGGGATGAAGAGAGAGAGAGAAATAATTGGGTGTATAGTTTGAAATGATAACAGAGAAAGAGCAAAAGAACTGCTCTTCTGTTTCTTAACTACATACAATCCTACTGTGCTGTTTTTTGTTTTTTTTTAGTGCACGATGAGTTCCGCACAGCCTCTGTGGAGGGTCCGTTCCACGGGGTTGACCTGGAGGACTGTGGCTACAACATTCCCCAGACAGACGAGTCCACCCTTATGACCATCGCCTACATCATGGCGGGTATCTGCGCTCTCTTCATGCTGCCGCTGTGTCTCATGGTGTGTCAGTGGCGCTTCGCCCGCTGCCTGCACCCACACGGAGACTTCGCTGATGACATCTCACTTCTAAAGTGAAAGGGGAGACATCGAGGACAGGGGTCATATAAAGACCTGCACTTGAAATGCAGGACAAACGTGGATTGTGGTTAACGTGTTTCAAAATGTTGGTGCTGTTAAAAGGGAGCTTTGAAGAGAGTTTTCAGGAACTGTTAAGTAAAGAAAATGGTGACAGCTTTGCTGCCCTCAAGTTTTTTGCAAGGATAACTAGAGCCATTACGAAAAGCGTTTTCATCAGCATCAACTTTGCCTGTTTGAGCTACCTATGCACATCAGCATGGCTGTAGAGGAGCAGATGCAGGAAAAAGTGTGACAAAAAAACAAAGTCTTTGTTATAAATAGTGTGTAAATAAATTGCAGTGATGGATTGGTTTGTAATTTGGAAAGATTTGTCTCTTAACATTTGGAACTTGAGGAAAGAGCAAGCAGAGCATTTGCAAACAATTCAATGAAGACCATTCAATGGAGATCATGTAAACATATGAACGTGTGGTTACTGTGTGGGTTTATAGATGTTCTGTTTGTGGCTTATGAGTGAATGAGGTGAGCTTGATATGTGTGAGCATGCCTGTACATGTGCACAGCTGTACTGAAAGGTTTCATGACAATGGGAACATGATACTAGCGCCTATGAAATGACATATGCCAGCAATGATTCTTGCAATGCAAAACAAGTACGCATAAAGTGGCTAATTTGATGAAATATCAGACATTTTATTTGAAGTAGTAAACTCAAGACTACTGAACACACCAGATGTCACTTTTTCTTATTATATTGATAGCTTCAATTTATCTATTGTACATTTGTGCATTCCAGATCACCTATTTGTGCAGCCACACACACACACACACAGTGCTTATATACCTGCAAACTACTGCTGCACCATCTGATGATTTGCATATCTAATGACAACACATTACAAGTTAACAAACACATACTTAATAGGGCTTTTTTTCACAAACAAACAGCCTAACTCATCACGTCTTTCAAGGGGGACCATATATGTATGCTTGGACGAGGATACCAGCCCAAAGTATGTTATACATTAAAGAACACTGTCTCTAAGAAACAGTTTGTATTGTCACAGAACAAGCTGTAAATAGGTCAACTCAGATCTGTATATTTATCTGTCAGGCACTGGCAGCACTGTTGAACCAATAAAGTACTTATTGTAACTGTAAAATGTGACGTGAATTTCAGTCCTGCTAAATGTAAACCTATTACATTCTCTCTCTCTCTCTCTCTCTCTCTCTCTCTCTCTATATATATATATATATATATATATATATATATATATATATATATATATACACACATATGTATATTTCCTGGCTTTGGAATACTTTTCCATCCATTGTCTGAAACAAACCATTTTAGCCTGCCACCCTGCTTTCTTCTAATTGGCTGCCCCTTGCAAATAGAAACAGGTGGGTGGGACTTTTGCGCCCAAAGCTTTAACTGTGTGCATAAGCAGTCCATGTTTGGGATATGCTCTCTCAAGACCCATTTAACATAATTGTTTTTAAATAGTACATTAGTAGATCTACATTTAATGGATGTATCTCTTGATATCTCATTATTTCACCTCACATGGCAATTATCTTTCTTTGTGGAAGTGGAAGGATTGCAACGAGCAGCAACACGATCAATGTTCCTCTTCAATGACATGAAGGTTGAATGACATCTTACACATGGTCTCCATACGTGTACTGTATGAATTGTGAAAATACAATTTTGTATTGAATTATTACAGCTTGACGTAGTCCAATTGGGGATTATTCAGTTCAAAAATAGAAACAAATAAAGCCTGAAGGATACTGCAGCATCGATACACAAACCATACACGACGTAGTCTTTATTTAGTTTCTTTGTTGTTGTTTTGTTTTGTTTTGTTTTTGGATTAAAACGTGGATCATGACAATTAAAAATATCAGAATAAGCTGTAGCTCTAGCTGCAGTACCTTACGTTGTGGCTCTGGGCCAATCAGGGAGCGCGCACGACGTTTGCGCAGTAGCACCTAGGTTGAGTGTTACGGAAATGAGCTGGCTACCTCTGGTTACCTGAATTTCACAACCAGCGGAGAAGTAAAAGAGGATTCAGTGGAAAAGTAAGCTGAAGCTGTTTGATTAGAAATGATTTTAACGGCTACTAGTTCGTACTATTGTATCTGATACAAGAACAGTGAGCTTTAACCGTTACCGTCCGAACAGTTAGCTCACTGACAAAGCTGTGACAACAACGAGGCTTGGGTCCTACTTCAGGTTGTTGACTTATTTATCGGTTCTTTGCACATTACAGTTTTATCGTAGATCGTAGATTGTAGATGCGTGTGTATTTACACGAACGCAGTTCATTATAACGCAAACCTCGGCCACACGTCCAATTAGCTAGTAGGCTACAGAAAAACAAAAAAACAAACAAAAAAGTCATCAAAAATGAGTACGAACGAGAGCGGTCTGACAGCTAATGCTAATGCGTATCAGGGAAAAAGAGGCCGACTTTAAACCGCAGCAAATGCTGTTTTTAACGTTATCAATATCATAATTCAGGTGTACGATAGGAGAGCGGTTGTTTGTGGCTGATGTGTTTATAGGTGTTATATTCTCATAGAGCTTCTCAGGATTCATTTGTCACATTAAGGTAAACCAGTCGGTGAAAAAACAGTACATCTAGTCCCACCTGTTGTTGCATCCAGCAGAAACACCCACAACAGGTATGACTGTTGTTGTATTCCAGATGTTGGCTGCATTCTGTGCCTTACAGGTACAAAGACTTTGATTAAACCACAGTGTTAATCAAATGTACCCCTGCTCCCCCCCGCTCTCACTTGGCGTCCAGTTAGTGTAGTGCTGTGAATTTGATACCTTGCCTCTGAATGCAGCACACAGATGATAAACAACAAGACACTGATTCGCACGTTGTCCTCACTAATAACACCTTCTCTCCCTGTCTGACTTTCTCATGTTCAGGTTGCTGTTCAGATGAGGAGGGCTTACCTGGTTGAGCTGGTGTGTCGCCCTTCCCTGTCATGGCAAAGTACTATCTGCCCACATTCCTTCTCCTCATTTTTCTGTCCTCCGTTGTCCTCCTGCTGCTCGCTCTTCTGCCCTTTGTCACCCCCTCACTTCCTTTAGCATCTTCCTCTCATCCCTCACTTTGGTCGTCACCCTCCTGCGGTCCAGGTCAGTCCTGGGCGGTCCAGTTCCACGCTGGCTTTCATTACGAGGAAGAAGATGGTGAACATGGTGCTGTGCACTTGGATGTGATAGCCAACAAGGTAGAGTAATTCATTAACACTTTTTTCAGATAAGACTAAGAGCTTGTTGCTTGCTGTTGCAATTATAACCATAATAACCTCATACACTTAGATTTTTCAGTTATTTTGTTTGGCTTAATGTGGCATTAGTTTGTGTGTGTGTTCTCTTCATTTTTCCCACTCAAAGTGGCTCAGTCCTTTTTCTAACATTTCTGAAATAAAACAGCTTAAGATGGCTACAAGATTTATTTACTTATTCCTGGGCATGATTTGTTTAGTAACATTTGAATTCACCATACCTTTTAGTTCTTTGTTTTTGCTCCCTGTCCATCTTCTTTTTTGGTCCCATACTCCCTTGTCTATGCAGGGATCATAGAACGTTTCTCTAATATGTTTTAAAGTTGTCTGTAAAAATTCTTTGAAACCAAATGATTCTGGGGACCCTTCCCAATGTGATGCTTCCCACAGAACTGCATGCCTTCAGATGCATTTACCACCAATTTGAATTCTGAGCGACATGTTAGTCAGCCAGCCAGCTGTTGGTATAACAACGACTAAACTACAAATGCAATAGCAGTTTGGAGGATGCTGTGATTGGAAGCATGTGTTTTCTGTGTGTCACGGGTTTCATGATGACACTGGAGCTGGAAATTAGGCGTCGGGTTTTGTACTCTTTTAAGCTGTATAACGTAACATTACAAGTGTTTTATGCGGCACTTGCTCTGTACACCCGGTATGAAATTGTTTCTTTACATGTCATTAAGTATTCTGAAAGCCACTAATCTTAGATAGAGACTTCCTGTAAGCCTTGCTGCTGCTGAAGATGGCCTCCCAAACCTGATTAACCAGTTATTCATACCCACATGACTAGTATATGCTAGAAAATCTGATATCCTGATAGCCGTAATTGTTTAGTTTTTTTTTGTTTTTTTTACGTACGTGAGTTGAATAATCACTGTATACTTAGATTTTTAGAAGCTAAAAAAAAGGCTTCACAAATGCAGTTCTAAAGCTCTTGATAGTACCTAGTTCCTGTAGTGTGGACTCATATGCAAAAAGGGAGACTTCCTGCACCAAAAGTGCCTTATACAAGTATTAAATAAACGTGGCCACTTTAAATGCATTGTCCTAGTTTAATTTGCAGTTGTCATCAGTATTCTCTCTTGTCACAGGTAGCAGAGCAGGCCGGGTTGCACAACCATGGCCAGATAGGACAGCTGGAAGGCCACTACTTGCTGTGCTCCTCAAAGCCCGGTGCCAAGTCTGTGGGACGCATCAAGAGAAAAGCTGTCCGGCCTGAGGACGTTTTAGCAGGACACCCTCATGTTATGTGGTACTCTCAGGAGAAGCTGCTCAGCCGCTCGAAGAGATTGATGGCCTTCAATGACCCCAACTACCCCAAACAGTGGCACCTGGTGAGGATTTATGATGAAATGCTACATTCAGGTGTTCCCAACAAATTCAGGGGCTGATTCCTAAATAAGTAATTAAAAGGCATTTTTGGCTCTAGATTAGATTTTAACAGCTCAATCAGAATGTAATTTAAGTGTTAATCAAATGTGCCTCTTGTGAAGCACAGTCTGCATGTCGCATTACTCTTGGTATTATTTTTAACAGTGGTGCCAAATTCTATGGAGTGATATTAGATAGTTTAACAAGCAGAGAGATGGAAAGTAAATTTGTCACCTAAAGTGAGAATGAACTGCAAAGTGGAAGGCTGAATACTGCAGCTCAGCTTATTTTAAGTTGTGAGTCTGCTTGTCATTTATAATTTCCTGTTTTCAGTGATTTACAAGCTTATAGCTTAATGTTTTTCCCAGCTGAACAGCATGTGTCCTGTGGGTACCAAAGCTTAAGGCAGTAAGGTTCTGATATGCCCTGTAGTGATGCTTATTGTACACCGATAAACATGGAGCTGTAAAACTAAAGACCCCACACTTCTGGACATACCACTTCACCTTTCCTCCACTCTCTCTGAATGATTTTTGCTTTTACCTTGACTTTTCTTTTTCCACCTTTCCTTCTCATTCTTTCCTTACTCTTCTTGTTTTTGTAGCACAATGACATCAATGAGGGTATGGATATCAACGTGACAGGAGTGTGGGAGCATAATATCACCGGCCAGGGAGTCACAGTGGTGGTTGTTGATGACGGTGTGGAGCACACCCATCAGGACATTCAGCCAAATTATGTAAGTCAAAACTGTTTAAGCAATTATGTTTTGTGATCTATTCCTGTTGCTTGACTGTGGGAGCTGGCATGGCTTCATTTTTTGTAATGAATACAGTGTGGCTGACTGTAATCCATATATATATATATATATATATATATATTTTTTTTTTTATTAAATCTGCCATTAGGCTTTTGCGTTATAGTCTAGGTTTAGCACCTGCAAGCCAGACAAAAAGCATCCACTGTGGAGTAACTGCTGTGACAGATTCAACATTAAGCAGCACGTTGTAGATCAGAGGAAAGTTGTAAAGTACAGAGAATGTCACTCTTAGCAAAAGGGAAGCAAGTCTTTTTTTTTTTCTTTTTTTTTAACACAGTATGGACAGACCTATGGGCAGTACTAGCAGAAATGTGAGAGTACATAAAAGTGATCATGTTTGAATTTAATCAGTGAATCAGATAAAAAATTCTATTTGCAATAGTTTTCCTCATTGTGTTACTGATGATTCTAGTAGTCTTAATAGATTCAGAACAGTAACATTTACATACATCATACTCTTGGCTGATTTTTGTGTCCTCTTAGAGTCCAGAGGGCAGCTACGACCTAAACTCAAATGATCCAGACCCCATGCCTCACCCTGACGTTCACAGTGACAATCACCACGGGACTCGATGTGCTGGAGAGATTGCGGCTGTCCCTAACAACAGCTTCTGTGCTGTGGGAGTGGCCTATGGCAGCAAAGTAGCAGGTACTGAAAGGAAAATTTCAATTTTTCTAGTGTTAAAAACTTTGGAAAGCGTTGAGAACTTCTGAAACAGATAGTCTCATCTCTCACTTGTTACTTCATTCTCAGGTATCAGGGTCCTGGATGGCCCACTGACAGACAGCCTGGAGGCTATAGCCTTTAACAAGCACTACCAAATTAATGACATCTACAGCTGCAGGTAGCAAATGATTGTGATTCCTGCATAATAAACTGCTGTGTTTTTATATGCTGTAATAGCATATTTACAAAGTTTTCACTGGATTCTGATGTTGACCATTGTGTGTTGTAGTTGGGGTCCAGATGATGATGGACATACTGTTGACGGACCTCATCCTCTGGGCAAGGTGATATCATCTGTTTACAGCAGTCTTTTTGTCCTGCAGAGGGCAGTAGAATACAAAGGCTCAGCAGTTTGTACATGTAGAAGAACAGTGTGCAGATGTTTTTTTTCCCTCTGATTTTTAATTCTTTTATCACTGAATGATTTAAAAAAATATATCTTTTTACTGCTACACAGGCAGCACTGCAGCACGGGGTGATTGCAGGCAGACGAGGCTTCGGGAGCATCTTCGTGGTCGCCAGTGGTAATGGAGGACAGTACAATGACAACTGCAACTATGACGGCTATGCCAACTCCATCTACACCATCACAATTGGTAAGACCTGGACATTCTCAGATGTGCTCTTGTCTGTCCAGTTTCTGCAGGTTTATTTCTGTAGTATGTGCAGTGCCTGTAAGTAGTTTTTGTGTTTGTTTTATGCAGGAGCGGTTGATGAGAAAGGCAAGATGCCGTTCTACGCTGAGGAGTGTGCGTCTATGCTGGCTGTCACTTTCAGCAGTGGGAGGGGCTCTTTGAGGAGCATTGTAAGTCTCATCAAAACAAAGAAGTAAATTTAGCAGTGGTGGCAAAAGGAAGCAGGAACTCAATGATGGGTTACATTAAACTGGTAAAACCTTGGATAGATGCCAAGACAGTGGTTTGACACCTTACCTGTTTGGTGGAGTTCAGACAAGGTCTGTGTGTTTCTGAGCAGAGAAAGCTATAGATCATTCTCTGTGTGAACTAAACTGGGATTGACTCAAAGGAGAGTCTTGGTATGGTTCTTTTCAGTCTGTCAGTGCAGTTTGTAGGTAACCACAGTATTCTGTGATAGTGATTGTGTCTATAGTTTTTAAACCTTAACTGATTTTTAACTGTGACAGAAGCAATCTTTGAAGAAATCTGTAGAGGCAGGGTTTTTCCTATCTGCATTTGAGCTGAAATAACTTCTTACATTGCTACAAGTGCAGTAAAAGGTCCCCAAAAAGTGTTACACTCTCTAAATGGAACTCTTTCAGTTGTGTCCGGGGGGTGGGGGTGGGGGGGGTGCTGTCAACCTCAGAGAAACTCTGGCAAACACATACAGTGGGGGAGCTAATTGTTCGCTTCCCTGCTGAATTTGTCAGTTTGCTCACAAAAGATGAATAGTTGCTAATTTTTATGGTAGTTTCATTTTAATGGAGAGAGACAGAATATCAACCAAAATCCAGGAAAAAAATTACATTAAAGTTATAAATTAATTTGCATGTCACTGAGTGAAATCAGTTTTTGATCCCCAAGCCAAACATCACTTAGTACTTGATGGAGAAACCCTTGTTGGCAAACACAGCAGTAATATATCGATATATTTGTAGTTGGTCACTAGATTTGCACACATCTCTGGTGGGATTCCGGCCCACTCCTCTTTACAGAAACTGTCTAAATACTTTAGGTTTCTTGGCTGGCTCTTCAGCTCCTTCCACAGATTTTTTTTGTATATGATTGAGGTCTGGAGACTGGCTAGGCCACTCCTTAATGTGCATCTTTTTTAGCCACTCCTTTGTTGCCTTAGCAATATTTTTGGGGGTCATTGTCATGCTGGAAGACCCATCCATTACCCATCTTCAGTGTTCTGGCTGAGACATGGAGGTTCTCATCCAAGATTTTATGGTACATGGCCCCATCCTTTGGCTTCTCAGTGTGGTGAAGCTGTCCAGCAAAACCAAGAAAACAGCTCCAAAGCATAATGTTTCCACCTACGTGCTTGACTGTGGTGATGGTGTTCTTTGGGTCATGCTCATCATTTCTCTTCCTCCAAACACAGTTGATGCCAAAGAGCTCAATTTTTTTTTCCTTTGTTGTTTCATCTGACCACAGCACATTCTCCCAAGCCTTCTCTGAATCATTTAGATGTTCACTGACAAACTTAAGATGGACCTGTACATGTGCCTTTTTTAGCAGGAGGACCTTGCAGGTGCTGCGAGATTTCAGTCCATTACAGCGTAGTGTGTTACCAGTGATGCTCTTCGTGACCAAAGTCCCAACTGCCTTCAGATCATTAACAACCTCCCATGTAGTTTTAAGTTGATCCACCACCTTTCTCATGGTCATCCTCACTCCATGAGGCCAGATCTTGCATGGAACTCCAGACTTTGGATGATTGAAGGTCATTTTGTATTTTTTCCATTCCTGAGTAATCGCGCCTTTCTCCCCAAGCTCCTT
The DNA here is from genome assembly GCA_024447675.2 of Pterophyllum scalare. Classification (NCBI taxonomy): domain Eukaryota; kingdom Metazoa; phylum Chordata; class Actinopteri; order Cichliformes; family Cichlidae; genus Pterophyllum; species Pterophyllum scalare. The sequence continues at coordinate 162,421 of JAMQGT020006602.1, forward strand.
GCTGGTGGTCTTTTAGCTAGTCCAACAGTGTTCAGGTCTACAATCTGGGCCCTGGATGTCCTTTGACAGCTCTTTGGTCTTGCCTATGGTGGTGGAGAGGTTGGAATGGAAGAAACTGATTCTGTGGACAGGTGTGCTTTATACACATAACAAGTTGAGATTATCTCCAATTGTTGACTGATTGTAATCTGTATCCCACATGGGGATACAGCCAATCTATGGGAGCCAGAATTCTGGCTGGGTTGTAGGGAATCAAAGTGACATACAAATCAGTTTATAACTTTTATTTAACATGTTTTTTTCTGGATTTTTGGTTGATATTCTGTCTTCGAATAAAATGAAACTACCATGTAATTAGAAAAGTTCAGCAGGGATCAAATAATTATTTTTCCAACTGTACATGTGAGTGAATAAGTGATCACAGATATATCAAATATTCAGAAGGATTGTCTGTTTCTTGCTCCAGTCCAAAACATGATGTGCAAACCAATATATTTGACTTCTCTATTTGGGACCTGGAAATGTCTAAAACTGTAGGGATGGGGACAGCTGTTTGAAAGAGCAGCTCCACATGAGGAGGAGCAGAGACTACTTTCCTCTGAAAGCCATGACTGATGATGACAGGAGTAAGAGCCCATTGAAGCCGCTGACTTCTATTTGCTGCTGTTTGTGCATCACCATGGTAACACAGTTTGAAGTGCCGATGTCATCGCCTGAGGGAGAACAGCTTAGCCAGACGTGGGCTGTGTCTGATCCACCACTGACCACAGTATGGTCACAGGCCAGATGCTGTCCAAACGCTGCCTGTTGGTGTAATACTCTGCAGAAGACGTTTACCAAGAGCAGCTGCTGTCACCAGTGCCTTGATTTGGCGTTTATTATTGCGTTTGTAACATCTGGAAAGTCATGGGAAAAAAGTACTGATCTTATAAATTACTGATGAACTACTGGCTGCTTGTGTATCATGTATTGATGGAGGATTGAAGATATTTTAGGGGCTTCAAGTCTTATAAAAAAACAAAAACAGTATGTAAGTCTCAGACAATAGCTGTGACTGATTAAGACCTGATGTTCAATGTTAGAGACAGAGAGATTCAGTGTTTGAAATGAATACACCATGACTGTTGCTAAAGGACATGTGGGCCTTGTAAAGCCTTATGTGTGAAGTAGAGAAGAGTCTGATAATGCTTTGAACAATCATGCCTGTGTTTTGTCAGCATCTTTTTTCTCATGTCTTCATCTTTCACACCAGTTCTCAGTGATTACACTTTGCTACCCTCACTACGTGTCACCACAAATACCAGTAACATTGTTGTAGAGTTCTGCTTCACTGTTGGACATCACTACTAGGGACTGCAGTCTGTGCAGCACTGCAGCCTGACAGCTTACAGCAGCTGTAAATGAGCAAGATGACTGGATGTGTAGCTACTTGAACCGGACAATTCATAACCCATTTATGTAAGTGTCATGGGGATGTTAACCTTCATGGAAAGATACTAAGAGACTGCTTGATTAGTCTTAATGTAAGTGGTTCCCATACACTCCCATAACAAGCAAAAGATTCCTGGTTTGATCCTGGGAGGAGACACAAATCCCTTTGGGGATTCTTCAAGAAGGGCATGCAGTGTAAAAACTCTGCCAAATCAAACATGCAGATTTCCCTGCTTTGGTGACCCCTTGTGAATAAGGGAGCAGCTGAAAGTAGCTTTAAATTACCCTCTTCAATCACAACATGGCCTGAGTCATTTGTTGTGATTACACCGTCTAATGGTTGTACAAGTGCGCATGTGTTCATGTATAACTATATACAGTGTGAGTGGCCTTTGATGACAGATTCAATTTGGACTCCTGACACTTGTTACCACCACAACACTAATTGTACTGCATATAATTTCTCCAAACTATATTTCCAACACTCTGCTCATCTGTCTGGTCCTGCAGGTGACTTCAGATTGGTCCATGCAGCGGGGCACAGGCTGTACAGAGGGCCACACCGGTACATCTGCTGCAGCACCCCTGGCAGCGGGAATGGTGGCCCTTATGCTGCAAGTCCGGCCCTGCCTCAGTTGGAGGGATGTCCAGCACATCATCACCTTCACTGCTGTCAAGGTAAGCCTGATGAAATTCCTCATTGCATCGTGTATTACTGTACTCACACACCTGTATAGAAGCTTAATTCAATATTAAATACTCGTAGTGTTCTGCTATAGTTCAGATTTAGTTGGATATTGAACTACTGCACCTTCTGTGCCTCCTTCTCTGTGCTGTTGGGTTAAAATTGTGTATCTGCGCTTTAGAGTTTGAAGCTTCTTTGTAGAAGCATTGTTTGGTCAAAAGTGCTGCAGCCCACTTAAAAACCAGATAATCCCATTGGGCCCCCTCTGACCGAGAATCATACCGAGACCTCAGCTTCAAAAGGCGTTTTAGCCAATATTTTAGGTGTCCTCAGCACGTGGCCATTGTTTTCCACAAGTGATTTTTTTATTAAGGTTAAATATGTTTACAGTATTTGTGATTGATTGATGGATTGTCTAGAAATTGTCAGGATATAGTGACAAATGCCCCTCACAACTTCAGTCATTAAATTGTGAGATTTTTGCAACAGTCTAAAGCCAGATGCTTTACAATGCCAATTGTATGGATGGATGTTAATTTTTTTTCTGCAATGCTGATATCATCAGTGTGTCATGTTCAATGCATTTTGGCAGATACAATGCCTCATCTACTCCATTAGTGTGTAATTTCTCATCCAGTAGTCACAGATTATAAAACAATACTTTGAATGTTATGATAGCATAAAGAAACAAATTTTATATGAATGAGTGAGTGTTTCCAAATGTTTGACTGGTAATTTATTTACATAGTTAGGGGCAGCAGCCAGTTAGCTGAGAAGCAGATAGCCTGCCTCTGTCCAGGAGTAACAAAATTTGCCTAGCAGCAAAGCTGGCCAATTAACATGATAGAGCTATGTATCCCATTTACAGTACTTCTGGAAGGGATCTCTTTTGTTTATTTATTCATTTATATTGCTGAATAAGAACATAAAAGTGATCTTGGTTGTGTTTGCTTTGGCAGTGTGACAATAGTGCAGACTGGAAAGTGAATGGGGCAGGTTTTCATCACAGCCACCAGCACGGATTTGGTCTGCTCAACGCGTGGAGGCTTGTTAATGCAGCCAAGGTACACCCACACACACACACACACACACACACATGCATGTAGAGACGCATCTACTTTCACTATGGATGGATCTACTGATAAAGTTTATTATCAAAGAAACATCATCCCCACTCCAAGTTAGGCTGAAGATGTCTCTTATTTCTCTCCTAGGTGTGGGAGTCGGTGCCATTTCTCTTGTCCTATCAGAGCTCAGGTAATAAAGGAGGAAGCCGCCATCCTGACCTATCCCAATGAGCTCATCCTTACCTGGGAAGGTAACCCTGTCTGATTGTATGCCCTTGTGTAGCTCTCTCTCTGTGCTGGACAGTTACTTGTCAAGTTTACACACTGCACTATGTAGCCAACTCCCTCCGTCCCTCCCTCTTTGCCTGCCTGCCCCTCAGTCAGCCTGCCTGTCCATATTTGGTAATGTTCTCTTTGTTTGTGAGTTCCCTTGGCAATATTTTTTTCCAGATTTGTTGCTAGTTTTTTGTTTGTTTTTGTTTTTTTTCCCTTAATTTTCTTCATTTTTTTGGTACAATTACTTGAACAGTATTTTCTGTTCCTTCATCACTTCTCACTGCTCTGAATCTCTCACATTCAGCTATCTGTGTATGTAATCTATCCCTTGTACAGTTTTCTCATATGGTGACCTCAGTTCTAGCAGAAACATTTCCTTCTCCCTCATCTCCTCCTCTCCTCCCTCAATCTGTATCTTCCCTCTTTTATGGCCTCGTTGCGGTCAGGAATACAGCCAGAAACAAGTGTGTGTGTGTGTGTGTGTGTGTGTGTGTGTGTGTGTGTGTGTGCGTGCGCGCAGAGAGTTTCAGACAGTTACAGAGCTGCTGTCTGTCCACATTTTCTCCTTTAAGCATCTCTTCAGTCATTATTGGTTCAGGCTTTTTGTCACTGACACTGTTCAGACCTGCCTGTCACACTACTCAGTGTTTGTTGTGGTAGTTTCTATGTGTTTTGGCTGAGTCATTAACTAATGCCCCGCCCCTTAAGCATTGTAAATTTTCTGCTTCCCATGTGACCGCTTTTGACCTGTTAATGACCAGTCACATCCCTCAAGTTTCATCAGTCCAGCTCAGTTGTTTTATGGACAAGTGTGTTTGACCTTTCTGAGGGAGAAGCATGAGTGTGAGCTCGCAGTCTCACGTTCCAGTAGGGAATAGAAGTTTTAGGTTGCTGCGAAGTGAAGAAATGCCAGCAAATAAGGTTGTAAAGAAAAACATGATGCTATAAACAATAGGTAAAAACTCACAGCTGTTACTCACTTCCTTCTCTCTTCATCGGATTCCAACCGACAGCAGTCATTTACCAAAGTTGGTCTGTGTGGTATACTCAAGCTTGTCGTCTCAGACAAAACTGTGTATAAAAAAAGTCTCAACACTCTTACATCATATGTTTACAGCTCTCCACTAATTTTACAGCTGGGCCCCGAGCTTGTGTGCAGCTCAGTGACAAAGATATTAAAAAAAACAACTTCTGCTTTTTAGAGAAACACGCAATCTTTTATCTCAGGATATATCTTCATCTTCACATGTCTCCCTTCTGAGCTGTGAGCACAGGTCAGCAGTGTGTCGTCTGGATCATAGTCTGGAGTTTATTAGTGATTCACCCCCACCCTGTTTCTTAAAAAAAAAAAACTCCAGTGCAAAACTGCCAGACTGGTGTATTCCCAGGAAATGTTAAACAGTCAGAAATTGATTTGAACTCTGAGCTATCAGAGCTTGTAGCATTTTTTTTTTTCAAGGCACCACCACCTAAAACTTTTCTCCCCACTTCTCTACCCTCTCTGTCCTTTGTTTCATCCCTCCCTACAGTCCTCCTCTCCTTTCCTTCTCAGTTTTCTCTTCCCTGCTTGTCTCAATCTCCTTGTGGCCCCGACCCTCCCTCCCCTTCTCTCTACATCTGTCCTGTGACTCTCCATCTTTCCATCCACACCTCTGTTTACACTCCTCCTCCTCTTTCCTTGGGCCCTTTGCGTCCTTCCCTGCCCCGAGGATGTGTGTAGCCCTAAATGGTCAGATAGAGCCACGGCTCATTAGCAGTCATAGCTCAGGAAATACCGAGAAATTACCAGACACTCACACTGGGAGGGTAGGAGGTGGTCAGGAAGACTCGCTGATAACAGATTCAATGAGAGAAAATCAAGTTTGGGGGAAGATTGAAATCAGAGAGCTTGGTGGTTTTGATATTTTTTTTTCTCTCCCATTTTTAAAGTCACTCCAGAATAAAATCTGGTTTCATCTCTGTGTCGCATTATGTCAAAATCTAAACTCTGATCATTTTAAAAATGAAAACCTATTTGGATTTTCATAATGGCAACAAGGAATTTTAACTTCAAAGGGGCTGAAATAAAGTTTTGTAAATGATAGGATGTGTAGAAAATTTAATTTTTATCACCACATTATAAAACAGCACTTACAGTGGAAGCTAGTGAACCCTGAATTACATATTCAAAAATGTATTCAGACTGATTTCAGACACATTCACATACTGTTCATTGTTTACAAAGATATAATAAAGGGTCAAACTTTCCTTTTTATGCTCTCAGCCAACCAAGGAACGGTCAAAAACACGCAGTCTTGTGCGCACACACACACACACACACACACACACACACACACAGTCTGAGCTGCTCTCTCCTCTCCATCAGTGTCTGCTGCCGACCTGAGACAGTCTGGCATGGAGACTCTGGAACATGTAGCTGTCACCGTGACAGTAGCCCACCCTTGCCGTGGCAATGTGGAGTTTGTGTTGGTCTGCCCCAGCGGTATGACATCAGTCATCGGGGCTCGCCGTGCCATTGACAGGTATTTTTTTTTTTTCCGTGAGTGCAGTGACGTGTGAAACTAGTGATGGTTGTAAAACTTAGTGGAAAAGAGTAAATGTTTAAGGTTTCTAATGTATCTCAAGATTATACTGAAAAATCATTTCAACAGCAGTCTAATGTAGTTGTTTGTGTCTTGTGCACATAGAGATAATGCGGGCTACCAGGACTGGACTTTCTCCACTGTGCGCTGCTGGGGAGAGAGGGCCAAAGGCCTCTACACCCTCAAGATTTCTGACCACAGTAAGTTTCTGCCCTGCTTATTGGTAGTTTCACCTGGTGTTTGTTTTTTTTTTGGTGCTTCCTTGTGACCTCCTCCACTCCACTGTTTCTGTAGAAGATGAATTTTCTGACCAGTGTGCTGCCGTGGGAGTGCTAGAGCAGAGGAAACTGACTCTTTATGGCTCATCTATGACCTTCAGCGAGGTCAACGAGAGGCAGAGGCAAGAAGTGATACACAGTCATTGCAACATATTTTGTAGTAGTTCTTTGACAATGAATTGATTGAACCCAGCCTGAATGCAGATATCATAACTGAATTGGTGTTTTTACTAAGATGTTCTGCAAGTTGATGGGCTGTGCATTGATTGACAGGCTGGTGGAGGAGGCAATGAGTGGGAAGTATCTGGACAGCGGGTTCTCTCTGCCCTGCCCTCCAGGCCTGGACCTCCCTCCAGAGATCACCAAGCCCTTCACGTCCAACAACCTCAAGGTAAACAATGCGGCATTTACGTTGCACACCCAGACACGCCGTGCCGTGTTCATCATTGCCCTCTGGGTGCCTCAGCCTTTTGCATTCTTTGCAGACTGTGTTCATTTTCTCCCTGGTGAGGTGAAAGGATTTCAGCTGGTTATTAACAGTGGCATGGATACTGTTATATGTTTGGGGTTATTTATATTCATGTTTCATGTACAACTTTCATGGCTGTTTTTACCATCTGTTAGGGCAGTGTTTCATAAATTCTGAAGTGACTGAAAATATCCTTGGTTAATCCTCTCAGGCAGGCCTTCTTTGGATGCATCAGTTTCTTGTTATTACACTAAAATGTGCATAACTTAGCAATAGTATGGTGGAAATGAATGGGAGCAATCAAAAATCCATTAGCCCCTGGATATTAAAAATATCTGGTGTTGATTCATTAACCATTCACTTAACCTTTGAAGTGGTCACACCTGCTCTTTTTTCATTCTTTTTAGGCTCTCGCTTTCTACCTTGTACTTCATCAGCACATTCAGCCGTCACTGATCACTGATTTGAATACACTTCCTCTGGTGATTTACCTCCTCTGTCTCTCTCTAACCTTTGTCCTTCTCCCTTTCCAGTTCATGCTGTTGCTTGGCTGTTTTGCTCTCTTCTGGTCCCTCTACTACACACTGGAGGTCATGATGGCCCACCTAGACTTCAGGGGTCTTCTCTGCATGCCCAGGAAACGGGGTGGTCATCGGGGCAGAAGGGGGCGACAAGGGAAAGGCGTGGAGGAAGCGTTGATTGGGGATGAGGAGGGGGAGGAAGAGGAGCAGGACTCAGGGGTGGAGTTGCAGGCAGTGCTGGACTCTAATGTGAAAGAGCCACTTGCCAGTGGGGAGCGGCTGGCAACATAGCACTGAGCCAGAGAAAGGGTCGAAACCCTTGCACGTTTAGTCCTTATAGGACTTCTCAGGCTTTCACCCTCTTCTCCCCACTCTCACACCTAGCCTCCTACACTTCTTCTGACCACATTGAACTTCCAGCAGTACTGTTGGCGGGTCAGACAGTGGACTCTTTTGTCCTTCTCTGCATTCCCCATAAGAGTGGCCTTCAAGGTGTTTGTACTGAGCATGTATGTGTGTGGGTTGTTGTGCACGTGTCTCTTAACAAAGGTGATCTAAATTTTTCAGGGGCACACTGACAGGAAATCTCTGGTTAAAATTCCTGTAAAGTAAGTTAATTTAAAGGTCTCTTATGATCTACAGATGGACCTAATAGGGTATATTTCCTGGTTTAATTACATGTGTGAAAGTGTTTACAGGCTCATATCTATTTAAAACGTATCCCCAAAGAAGAGCTGAGCTTGTAGATTGGTGGGACACAACATGGGTACAACTGTGGATTAAAAAAAAATATGATGTGCAGTTAAATGAGAGTGATTGTGTGTGAGAACATGAGCGATTGTGCTTGTAATATGCAAGGTCTTCCATGGAAAAAGTGACCTAAAATGTGAGGCTTCAAGTGGGTACTGTATTTGAGTAATAAGATTTCTTTTCTAAGGCATCACTTTATGCATTTATTTTTTTTAAGCCTGGTGTTGTTCTCTGTGGCTTATCAAACCTACTGATAATTAAAAAAAATAAACTTGAAATGGGAATTTTCAAGTGGGAGATTTTCAAGTCTGTGTTTTTTATAAATAATAATATATACACGATGTGTGCCTGCTGTACAGATGTACTATGCTGATGTTTGTACAGTGTTTTTTTTTTTTTAAGGAATGTATTAAAGAGGTATAATTTTTTAATGTAAACAGAGTGTTTGGAGTGACATTGAAAGAGGTTTTTCCGTGCTAGTCACAGGCGATTTCAATGAGAATAAAAGACTGTTGATTGAATTTCCTCATAGACTCAGTTTTGTGCTTTTTTAAAAAAAAATTTTTTGAAACTGTTCACACATGCCCACACCTGTCTTATGTAAGAATAAATGAATCTAGCATGGTAAACATTCTCATGTGAAACAGCAATGCAGTGCTTCTTTAAAAAATTTTTTTTAACTCACTTGCTGCATTAAACTAGCTTTCAGCTAAATGCTAACACCACTGCACAGACTTGTCCACAGTGGAAATGCTTGCATGTTGATCTGTGGCAGGTATGATGAGGAATCCACTGCATGTTTTCCACAATCACATTACAGAAAGTAACTATAAGCTAAATTTACTTTTGTTTTAGTTGCATAGTCAAAGATTAATAAATATAGTGCTGTTTCTGTAAGGGTTATTTGAGTCATTGACAGTATTTAAATAAAATACGGTCAATGAATTACAATGTTTTCAAGACAAATAGTTTCATTTTATGACCACTCTCGATGGAATGTGTTCAGTGTTGATTTCAAAACATTAAAAAAAACATGTAATTTGCATTCAATAACTGACCACATTTCACAGTAATGGGAAACATCCCTGAGAACGATGTATAGTTTAAGTCAATATTTACACGTCTACAGATAAAAATGTATGCCACACTGGCTGGGACATCCCTTCTTAATCCAGATCCATGGAAGGTGATAAGTTGCATGGAATGACTGTCAAGCACGTGTGGGTTTGAAATATTAAAAGGAGAGATGACTCTTTATAAGCTGGAACAGCAACACTAAAATACCCAGAAACACAAAGTCAATTCGGAGCTGTAACTCAAAGTCATTATTTAATAAGACAATGTACAAAAATATGAGCGCTGATACAGCAGGCGCAGCGATGTGGGAAGTGTATTTGACATTGTAGCAGTAAAAATGAGGAGCACTGGTGCAACATGGTTGCACTTGTAAATTTGAAAAGAATGCTTTACAGGGTGTAAATTGGTCTTTATCAATTCATGATTTTTAGGGCTACTATTGCAGCTTAAGACTACAAACATTCAGCTGTACTAATCTGAAGACAAAGCATATTTGAACCCTGCATCGATCACCAGTGCGAGCATGTAAATAAGGGCTCTGTGGCAATTACTAAGGTTAGAGAGGACTGAAGGGTGTAAGAGACTGTAAAAGGCACCAAAGGTTTTAGTTAAAAGAGGGGCGAAAGAGGTTTTGGGTACTGATGCATGTGCTGCTCACTTGGACAGGGCAGTGGCTCTGCAGTGAGCACCCTTTTCCACTGGTGGCTCAGTGACGTTACAGGATCTGTCGAGGTCTTCCATAGCTCATGCCCTCCTGACTGGCTCCCTTATTGGAACCCATCTGTAAGCCAATGACATTTTTGCCAGCCTTCATCTGCTCGTCGCTGAAGTCTCGCTTGTTCTCCTGTGCCTTCCTGCAACGCAACATTGAAGAATGTCACAAAAAGGTCAAAAGGAACACCACCCACCGATGTTTGCACAGTTTCTGTTCTTGCTAGAGTCAGTTTTTAAACAAGAGGTCTGTTTTAGTTTAGAGGACTCACTTGAAGAACCAGTTAGGGTCTCCTTTGTATGTGCCTTCATCCTTGGTGACGGCCAAGCTGCCCAGAGCTGACAGGGTCCTCTGCACTGCTGCCAAGTCCTTACCTGTCCCAACACACACACAGTCTGGATTATTAATAACAGCATAATAATATATGCTAGAGGAATGCCTTTTCCTCTAGCATCAAATAGCCTTAACATCATAAAGCCTCTGACCTTCCCAGAGGTCCACGGTCTGGAACATGTCAGTCTTAGTGACACCGTACTTCTCTGCAGCATTGAGGAACTGGGAGATCTGCTCCATCTGCTTGAAGGCCATGGGCGAGCTCTGGATCTTCTTCACAGGTTTCTCGCTGGCAAACAGACTGTTAATAAGCTCGCTCAGGACCTGGAAAGACGAGATGAAACAAAAAAGGGGGGAAAAGAGGAGGGCAGTTAAAAGGAAGAAATGAAGGAGAGGCACAAATAAAAGATTTTTATCTTAAAGCAATTTCAAGTAGAAACATTCAGTCAGTTCACTCACGCATCCGTCTTTGAGCCAAGCCTGGAAGCCCAGTTTGCCAGGCTCTGGTTTTCCCACACCAGAGCCACACTGACGGCTGATCCACTCCACCAGAATCTGCTCCAGCTCAGGGTCATACTTGCTGTCGATCTTATCCTGGACCTGCCGGCTCAGGCCGTAGGATGGACCTTTGTTAGCCATGCCAACACCCTGGGAGGTGAGGGAAGTGAAGTGAGGGGTGGAAATATATAAAAAGAAGGATGCAATGAAATGGAAAACACATGCCTTAAAAGTGTTTTTTTTTCTTTTTTTGCCTTTGAAGAATGAATAAAATGTGTTGATGGGAGCTCAGTTTCCCTGGTGTCCTACCTGCCATCTCAACCTTTTTATAAAATATTGCTACTTAGAAATACATCATTGTCCTGCAAATGCCTTAATACCTTTTCAGTCCACGATAGTTGCTTTTAGAAAAAACAAACAGCAGCTTCCATGTTTGCACTGCAGTACAATTTAAAAAGAATCTAAAGCATATGCAGAAACATGCATAGGTGTGCAAAGAATTTAAAGCCACATTTACCTAGGAACACACATACAGATACATCCTCCATAGTGTATATATATACTGTATAAATTATACACCAGTACAAACATCGACACCATGCATGTCAGAAGCGTGTATATAAGTGTAAAGGCTCAGCATTCAGTTGAAATATGAACCTTCCCAGGAGCACCAGCGTTAACAGTGCCATGTCTCCAAATGCACACCATTGAGCCCTAACAGGAACTGCATCTGAGACTAAATGGTGTACAGAGGGAGCTCGCTATCAGCCAGCTGATTTTTGCATATGCTCCCCTGAAATGCGTGCACGCACACTCTCTTTCTTCCTCCCTCTCCCTCTGGGCTTTTGCTTTCTGCCAACACATTCATACAGCCAGCACTTTTTTTTCCTTTTTTTAAAAAAGTTTTATGCCTCTGTATTGCCTTTGGGCCAACAGCCAAGCGCAAAATTCATGTCAAAGTGCTGTCTGCACCATCCAACCTTTGTTGCCATCTTGATGTCAGGTCACGTCAACTTCCTGTTCCTGGAGAGGTTTAAAGTTGAGACATTAAAGGTTAAACCTTGGCGCTGAGTGGAGGAGACTCATTTCTGGCACAGGTTGAGGAATGTTGTTGTTCTGTTTTTAAACAATACACAAGTCTTTTTCGCTGGATTCTTCCCACTGTAGTAGAGGGTTGTGGGGTTACTGAGAGAAGATGCAGTTGGAACTAGACTGGCGTAGCTTTTTTCTTTCAAACTGTCTGTTTTTGTCTTGAGTAGCAAACTTTCCTTTCTTCCACATTCCCCTTATTTTTTTCTTCCTTTCCTTGTTTCTTCTTTCTAAACAAAAAACCTGCAATGGAAACAATGTGCAAACACAATACTGGCACATTCGTACTTTTTGAATTGGCATGGCAAAGTTGATAGTGCGTCTTTTGATGCATTCAGCAGACAGTGAGAAACATTAGCGTTTATCTAGAGTGATGTTTGGGTATGCAGTATTGACTGAAGTGCAATATTCAGCCTACTTTTAGCTCCCTTTTTGGTTTCTAGTTGCACAACGTTCTCACTACTTTTACCAGACTCCTATTTGTGATGTGCACATCTAGCTGATGAGAGCCAGTGTAGTTGTGTTTATGTAAAAAATGGATTATAGGCACTCCATGAGATCTTTAGATACTTTCACATTGGATACTTGAGTACATTTTGATGCAGTTACTTATTTAGTTCAGTGAAGTCCCATTAATGCAGGACAACTAAAAGAAATGTGGATTTTTTTATATATATATATCTTGTGGCACTGCTAAATCAAACTTTTGAATACTGCAAATAGATATACTGCATTGGAGCGCGAAAGCCAAGGAACTGAACGGCTTCCAGCCCCGAGTATCCAGAGCTTGTTACCTCCAACCCTGTTTCATATTCTCTGAATACTCTGTGGTGCTTTTCCAGACCACAGCAAACCAAACACACATGCTGGGGAGCACGCTCACTTACATACAACCGCAAGTTCAGATATTATATCTCTTCCTCACACACACACACACATACCCCTTGTTATTCTGCCTGACATGCGTCATTATATAATTATTATTTCAAAGCAATGTGTGTCTGGTATAACTTTAACTTTAACTTTTTTAAAAAACACTGGCCTCATGAACTACTCTCTGGGCTTCAACCACGAATCATTCACACTGCACTTTTTATAGGAAAGTCATTTTTACCACATTGCACTCTCAGTGCCTTCTCCTGCCATGGAGAGGAGAAAATGTGAATTGCATGACAACCAAACAAAGCTTATATAATATTTTCTTGGAGGTTAAGTAACTCCATTAGGACCTGGTCTCTATTTCTGGTATTGATGTGCATCGGGGGGCCTGTTGTTGTACTTGGGACCCAGCCCAGGTCCCATAACTCAGGATTATCTGCTAAACAAGCTTCTGTGCTGTCTGGCTGCTTCTGCTTAGTTCTGCTACATGATGAGTTTTTGTGTATCACCGCTGCTGTTAGTACTTCTAATGCTGTGTACTGTAGGAAGAAAAAAATACTGTGCATTCGTATCTTTAAGATTTTTGTGTAAAAGCGGTAAAGAAAATGAAGTGCATGAACGGACTGATGTTTAAAAAGCACTTTTATGATCTTACTGACCGCTCACAGCACTTCTGCAGAAAACAGGCACCAAAAAAAATTAAAACCACAGATTTTAAGTAAAAGTAAGCCTCAAATGCATTTTCTCAAAACTCCCAAAGTGCTCTATGCCACAATAATGACTTCATCACCTCGGTCCCTCAGTCCAGACATCTCTCCTTCTCTTGTGTTTTCCCCCTTCTGTTTCTCTATTACCATGGTAAATCTGCCTAATGCCAGAACAGGAAACCAGTGTGAGGGCTGTGGCAACTGCGGCAGCCCGAGGGGACGTGGCATCGAGCAGCCTTGCCTCCTCTACAGTTAACCAGCTAACCGCCATATAATGATTTGTATGAATAAGCTGCATGGTACTGGTGTAAGGAACAGTCACTGTAATCATTTTGAGTCTTTGCATTTTAGAGGTCAGGATTTGGTGGAAGGCAGCTGAAGTTTGGCACTCGACTCAGCAGAGTCGGCTGAGTCATCTGGTTGAAGGATACCATCCCAGCTGGATGATGTACTGCTGGTTGAGTCTTTTTTTTTGTTTTTTTGTTACATGGCTCCAGTTTATTCCAGCGGCACAGAAAAAAATTCTCCAACCTGCCAGTTTCTGAAATTGCAGCCCTTGGTTCTGATCATTCTGACAGCTGATGGCTGGTGTACATCTGAGCCAATGTATTTCTAGTAACTGTGGCTCTGTGAACACTACAGTCCGGCTCTGCTGGCTGCCTCAGAGCCCCTGTGATGTTACAAAGATGTGATTAGCTCCTGGCTCCATAAACCATCGTGCCTCTGCTGTGTTTATGTACTGCTGCCGGATTGGCAGCGCAGATAGTGTTATCTGCTCCTCTTGCTGCTGTTCAGAAACTTAGCTGCCCGCTGGTACACCCCCCCCCCCTACACACACACACCCAAGCCACTGCTGGCTGGGTTTACTGGAATCACTGGGTGTGCTGCCATGTTTAATGATTTGCTCATTATCCTCTCTCCAAACACTGCTGAAAACTGCTCGACCTTAACCAGCAGCTTCTAATGTATTCATAAAGACAGATGGAAAGTTTGGACGGATCTGTATCCTCATTATATAAGTGGTTGTAATTCTCGTGCTCTGTAAGTCATTATGCTTCCAGAGCCCATGTATGGCAGTGGATCATTTGCTTGTACAAATGAAACTATGTAGATATACAGATATGCAACACTGTCTGGCTCGCCTCTCTTTTCTGTGTAAGGAAAAAATATCGACCCTTGAATAACATCTGCACTGCATTACAGTTAAACAGCGAGTGTATTTGCCCAGAAGAAAATCTTCTTTTCATATCAGGTTAATGTGTAGAAAACAGTAAAACCAGAGAACCTGTGTTTAGACAGACTTCCTATATGAAAACAGCAGTTTTTAACAGTACTCAATCACATGCAGATATTTATAGTTATTCAGTCAAATCCATGGAAACTTCAGGAAACATGATATTCTTTACATGTCATAACTAGTGTGCAGATGGACCTTTGAATGCCTGTCTGCTCCTGACAATTGCATGCAAACTTCCGAAGGATCAGAAGGTTAAAACTTTTATTCGTGCGCAGCAGAGGGAAACATGTGTTCCTTATGATAAGAATTCAACACCCCATCACTTCCAGGAACTTTATTCCCACTACGAGTGAAAAGACAAGTATACTCACTGTGTGAAGGAATAGGTGAGTTCTCTGCTGGCCCCCGGTGCAGGCGTGAGTGTGGATGCTTGACTGAGTGTTTGTATATGCTTGGCAGGGACCTCCCTCTCAAAAATGCCGGCTTAAAAGGAGCAGATGAGGCCAGATGACTTCACTTGTCTACGGAGAGAGTGAGAGAGGGTGGAGGAAGGAGGGAGCAGCGAAGGCCAAAAATGAGAGAGAGAGAGAGAGAGGGGAAGAGGGAAAAAAAAAAGGAAACTTCATCCTTAAAAGGGCATGGCCTTTCAGCAGCTCCCTCTCCCTGCCTGTTGCGTCTCTTCCCCTCACATCTAGTCAGAACGCCCAGCCTTATTTGGGTACGGCTGTTCCATGTAGAGCGGAGAGAGATGGCAGTGAGGCAGCATTGGTTTGGTCAGCGAGAATTCTCCGAATACTTTTGCCGCATTGCTCCTCGTTTAAGTGGCAGGAAGATGGTGAGGGAGAGGAAGGAGACAGGAGGGAAGCAGGGAGGAAAGGAGATGGGATGTAGATTGAAAGAAAAGAGAGAAAGAGACAGTTGGATGTGGGGAAAATAATTATTCTGCCATTCTACTGTAGGGACAGAACAAAAAAGTGGCTATTTTACACATTTTTGTACACAGATGAGAGAAGGAATAGAGAGGAGAGGAGAGGAGAGGAGAGGAGAGGAGAGGGAGAGGAGAGGAGAGGAGAGGAGAGGAGAGGAGAGGAGAGGAGAGGAGAGGAGAGGAGAGGAGAGGAGAGGAGAGGAGAGGAGAGGAGAGGAGAGGAGAGGAGAGGAGAGGAGAGGAGAGGAGAGGAGAGATAAACAGTATCGGAGTAAGAGAAAGTCATCAAACTTTCAGACAGAAAACACCATGTAAGTCCAGAATGCATGCATGTATCCCACCACAATCATTCATGACATTTCCATCACTTCCTTTCCACTGCAAGCACATTTTGGCATGACGCTCCTGTTTGCATATGAGAAGTCGAATGTATAGGTACAACTGGACCTCGGTGAAGCTGATCTTCTCCTTTAATCCTGCTTCCATAAGCTGTAAAAAGAAAAGGAGAGCCAGATGTTTCTGTGTGCTTTCTCACGCGTTTTATTGGGCGAGTCTGAGATGTGAGGCATGCTTGTCTTTGATAGATGAAGACTGTGGAAGATCTAAAATGGCAAAACAAAAGCGAATCAAACACCGAAAGGAAGTGAAGACAAACACGGCATTGTCACATGTAATTCGTTGCATGTGTGTCAGCAACGCATGAATAAATATTCCATTAACTGCTGGTGTTTTTTGTGCTTTGTACTTAGTGTTACAAAGTAATCACATTACACTTACTGAACTAACAATTATGCTTTTACTTGCATTACAAGCGGAAGAAAATGGGTCGGTGGGTTATTTACGTGATAGCTGGATAGAAATTGTGCAGGAAAACAGCTGAACAGTTAATGCAGGAAGGAGGGAAACAGCAGAGTGGTCTACAACTACTGAAGAGTGCACAAAAGTACAAGAACATGGAGGTAAACTGCCAACTGCGCCCAGGCGAGAACCATCTGCTCATAACGAGACGGCGACTGTTAACAAGCATCTGCAAAGACAACAGGCCAACACAAAGCTAAAGTTCCTTGGTCTGGTTTTCACCTTAGCTGTGGTCTTTGTGTTCACACTTCATGATGTGATAATGCACCTCAGGCCATGTTACAGAGTGAAAGTGATGCAAGTACTGTAACAAATTATTTTCTCCAGGGAGTAATTATGTAATGTAATACATTCCTCTTTTAAAATGTAATGAGTAGTGTGTACATTACACATACTAATACATATGTGTAAATTACTTGTCACTGATTAATGACCCTAAAACTACTAGTACCAAATCCCAGCCAACACTAGTGCAGTTCATTGAAAGGACACTTGAGGCTGGTTCCAAAAGTGAGTCAGTCCCCATACAGTCCCAAGTTAAGAAGCTCAGTTGCAGCAAAAATAAAGCCTTGTGCTAATATTTGCATGCTAACCTGTCAGGGTAGGGATTTTCTCTTCATAAGTCATCAGTTTAAATTGCATTAAGGCTTAAGGTTGGGCAGTATTAGAGTTGAGGCTGCTTTACATGACTGGTGGGTCCTGATTAGGCCACAAGCTCTCTGCTAGGTGTCACCTCAGCTTATTTGCATGACTCGTGTCTCCACCATGTTTGCGGTGTTGATTAGAGATAGGCCATTCCAGTTTTTTCCTACTGTGACCTACTAATTTTTGCAGATTCTGATTTCTTTCCAAGAGCTATGACTGACATCATGTACAAATTTAAAAAACAAAACTAAAAACATTTCTTCAGTGCAAAAACATTATTCTCATAATAAATTAAATAATTAAACTTGGCACCTTTCTGCAAATCGCAGTAAGGTGTGGGATCTTTCACTCAATCAACTGAAAATAAAGCACTTTTCTAATGGAAAAAGGTACAAATAATTAAACAGAAATAAATTCCTGTACATCGACCTTTACCTGACATATTTCACCTTACCAAACAAGAGCAGGTGCAACAGATTTATGTCAAGTATTTCTTATGTTTTCCAGATAACAGGACTTCCACCCTTTTCACCCATTTTGGTCATGTTGCACGCAAACAGTGACATCGCCACAGCTCTGTACCAGCACCGCTGTGCGCATGTTGCACATGCACGTACCAGACCGACTCAAAATCAGTACATGAGGCTGAACAGCTGGTCACCGGTCAGATCTGAGAAAGCTGTAAATCAGCCAGTTCCCTTGGCTGGTTGATCCATACATCTCGATTGTAGATACCTTTTGGAGCACTATGATCCAGTCTGACAAATAAAACGCTTTGTACTAACAGTCCAGCTGTTTTGGTGAGAGAAATTCAAATATTTCATTTGTGTGTATTTGTGTCACTAATTAAATGCCATCTGTGTTTTAGCAATGATGCACACAGTCTGGATGCACTTTCCTAACCAAGATAGCTAGCATTAGTGATTCCTATCTCTTGTGTAAGTATGAGCATTTCTAAAAACCAATAAAGCTAGATTCAGTCTCCACAGCCTGGAGCACCTGCTTGTTCAGTCTGGCTTTAATATTCACCTTTAACAGGATTTTTTATATGCCATGAGTGAGCCTATTATCTCCGTGTCTGTGGCCAGAAATGAACTTTGACATTAGGTTGATAATAGGACTGCTGAAGCAAACAATCAAAAACAGGCTGGCTGTTTCCAGTCTTCGTGCTAAGTTAAGCTAAACTCCTCCGAGCAATAGATACAGTGCCTTGCGAAAGTATTCGGCCCCCTTGAACTTTTCAACCTTTTGCCACATTTCAGGCTTCAAACACAAAGATATAAAATTTTAATTTTTTATGAAGAATCAACAAGTGGGACACAATCGTGAAGTGGAATGAAATTTATTGGATGTATCAAACTTTTTTAACAAATAAAAAACTGAAAAGTGGGGCGTGCAATATTATTCGGCCCCTTTACTTTCAGTGCAGCAAACTCACTCCAGAAGTTCAGTGAGGATCTCTGAATGATCCAATGTTGTCCCAAATGACTGATGATGATAAATAGAATCCACCTGTGTGTAATCAAGTCTCCGTATAAATGCACCTGCTCTGTGATAGTCTCAGGGTTCTGTTCCAAGTGCAGAGAGCATCATGAAGACCGAGGAACACACCAGGCAGGTCCGAGATACTGTTGTGGAGAAGTTTAAAGCCGGATTTGGATACAAAAAGATTTCCCAAGCTTTAAACATCTCAAGGAGCACTGTGCAAGCAATCATATTGAAATGGAAGGCGTATCAGACCACTGCAAATCTACCAAGACCCGGCCGTCCCGCTAAACTTTCATCTCAAACAAGGAGAAGACTGATCAGAGATGCAGCCAAGAGGCCCATGATCACTCTGGATGAACTGCAGAGATCTACAGCTGAGGTGGGAGAGTCTGTCCATACGACAACAATCAGTTGTACACTGCACAAATCTGGCCTTTATGGAAGAGTGGCAAGAAGAAAGCCATTTCTCAAAGATATCCATAAAAAGTCTTGTTTAAAGTTTGCCACAAGCCACCTGGGAGACACACCAAACATGTGGAAGAAGGTGCTCTGGTCAGATGAAACCAAAATCGAACTGTTTGGCCACAATGCAAAGCGATATGTTTGTCGTAAAAGCAACACAGCTCATCACCCTGAACACACCATCCCCACTGTCAAACATGGTGGTGGCAGCATCATGGTTTGGGCCTGCTTTTCGTCAGCAGGGACAGGGAAGATGGTCAAAATTGATGGGAAGATGGATGGGGCCAAATACAGGAGCATTCTGGAAGAAAACCTGTTGGAGTCTGCAAGAGACCTGAGACTGGGACGGAGATTTATCTTCCAACAAGACAATGATCCAAAACATAAAGCCAAATCTACAATGGAATGGTTCACAAATAAACGTATCCAGGTGTTGGAATGGCCAAGTCAAAGTCCAGACCTGAATCCAATCCAAAGAGCTGAAGACTGCTGTTCACAAACGCTCTCCATCCAACCTCACTGAGCTTGAGCTGTTTTGCAAGGAAGAATGGGCAAGAATTTCAGTCTCTCGATGTGCAAAACTGATAGAGACATACCCCAAGAGACTTGCAGCTGTAATTGCAGCAAAAGGTGGCGCTACAAAGTATTAACGCAAGGGGGCCGAATAATATTGCACGCCCCACTTTTCAGTTTTTTATTTGTTAAAAAAGTTTGACACATCCAATAAATTTCTTGTTGTTCAAGTTGTTCACTTGTTGTTGATTCTTCACAAAAAATGTAAATTTTATATCTTTATGTTTGAAGCCTGAAATGTGGCAAAAGGTTGAAAAGTTCAAGGGGGCCGAATACTTTCACAAGGCACTGTACCAATGTAACAGACAGACATGGACACTGTAAAGCTTTTCATCTACGTATCATCCCAACACTATCAACACACTATCCCCGTAAAGTAAGAACCTACAACCGTTATTCTTGCTGCCTCACAGAAGCTTCCTTCTGGAATGACTGGTATGTCTACACTCTCATAATGTGTGTGTGAGTGTGTGTGTGTGTGTGTGTGTAACCTGCTCCTACATCATGTGTTTATTCAACTAAAGGTGGGTTGTAGGCCAAATGCCAGCAGCGGCAGCAGCAGTGTTATAATCCACTGTCATCCTTACCAGATTTTATTTTATATAAACCTGTCACTGTGTTTTCCATTCATGGATCTACGTACCACTATTGAAAACAAACATATGTCATCACTGTGAAGCACATTTTTATTACTTCTGAACCAAAACAATTTCTCACTTCCTCTTTACACAGACTGTCATTGTATAATTTATTCACAAAGATTTACATGGTAATTACGGAAATAACTGAGAAGAAGCAATTTTCATTTTTCTTTTAACTATGCACAAAATGTGCTTCTTTGTCTATCATGTGTTAACAGCAAACATTTTTTTTTGTTTTGTTTATACCTACTGCTGGGGCTCTTAAATTATGGGACATGTCCCACAATAAATCACAGACCTACATCTGGTGGGTGACCACTAGTTTTTTCGATTTCAATCCATTTAAGGACCTGGAATGAGAACGAAGAAGAAGTGGCCTGGATCGCCAGTTAGTGTATTAGGGAGCAATGTAGGGGTACAGCATGTACCCAGTGAAGATATTGTACTGCAGATTTGTACAGAGTTTCCTCCCGGACATCAGCTCAAGATAGACCTGATCACCCCTCTGCATCTCCAGCGCCACAACCTAAAAACCACATACACGGCAAACAGTGTTTCCCACAGGCATTACAAAATGATATTAAAGTCACATTCTAACATTTAAGCACTTCATTTTTAGCAACCAGTTTACCTGAGTGGCGCTGTCCTCAGTATCCTCTCGATTGTTCTCCCACACAGCGGCCCCACGCTTCCCATTTTTTATGAGCTGGACCTGCAGAGTCAACGACACAGGAAATTAGGACACAACTCATTTTGTTGCTGCTGTACAGGTAAACCAGTGAAGTGTATTCTGATATCAGAAATTTCAATCTGGTTTGTTTACTTTATGATAGAGGCGCCCAGTCTCTAACGCAGATGAGTAGGCTGTGAAAGAAAAGACGTAAACTCCAGGATTGGGGGCAGTGAAGACACCTGGACATGGAGGTGGAGAGTTATCGGGTGAAGCTTTCATAAATTATATCAGTTTATTCCTGCTTTTTCTGTGTGTTTCCTACCCAAGGATGGGTTATATCCATTGCCATTGTTAAGAGTGACAGAGGAGAAAGGGACTGCTATATTAGTATTGAATGGACCAAAGCAACGTTCAGTAGTTCCAGGAGTTGCAATGGCAATGCTTGGGTCCATGGTGGCCTTGAAGGCAACTTTGATGCCATCTGAGAGGAGGAGGAAGAGAGAATTACTGAACAGCGTAGGTCAATGCCCTCAGAACACTTTGGATTGACTAAAAGAAGGTGTTTACCTGTAAGGGCCTGTACTCTGCTTTTTAGTGCGGTGATGCCATTCCATGAATATGCCAACCTTTCTAAGACCTCATCTTCTATTTGGAACATGTCAGTAGCTGCACAGCAGCAGCTGCGCTGTTGAGTGTACGTGCAATTGCAGTCAGGTTGTTCGCAAGTCAGTGGCCCCTTCCATGCAACTGGAAGAAAACATAGGAATGGCAGATATGGGTTCAGCCATAAAACTAAAGTTTAGCATTTGCAAAAGAAGTGAGCTTAGATAACAGCCCATCAATGACTTACGTGCCGCCTGTTTCAAGATTAAGATGGTCGGGGACTGGGCCTCGACTTGATTACAGAGAAACAGTGATCCCAACAGGAACAAAACTGGTAATACAAGCATCTGAAAAAAGGAGTATCCAGTATTTAATCAGACTGGAGAGGCCGAGTGTCCAGAGAATGAGGAAGTTGTTATCTTATTACATAGATATGTTTGAGTTAAAACTAGCATTTTCAGTCATCTGAGTGCTTAATTGTAACACTTTCAAATGAGGAATTACACATTTTTAATATCATTTGTTGGGACAGTTTGGATTCATAATTCACTGTTTATATTTTTGAAAATCTGGTAAGCTGCTTTGGTACAGTGGTACAGTGGCAGGCTATAATGAAATAAGGCATCAATATGGATATTTACAACAACTAAGGTATTCTGTGTAAAGTGAAGAAATTCATATTTACTCAGAAAATTCTCTAATTTCATCAAACTTTAGTTTGGCAGGGAGTCCCACCCTGAAGGATGTGCTGCCTCACTTAAAAGTTCATAAATGTCATAGTAGATGCTTAAAGTAGTACACAAAACAATCTGAAATTATTGTAAACCTGAAATGATCTTAAAGTAACAGGAAGTACAGATAATGAAACTGACCTGGAGAACTGCATGTGTGTCAATCTGTTACCTGTGATGGAAGCTAATGATCCTGACATTGTTACTGTCAAGCTGTAGAATTTCGTTTTGTCTCTCAAACTGAACATAATCATTACACAATAAATAAATGGAAACATACACACAATTGACCTTTATCAAGTGTCCAATATTTTGGTTATTATATATTATCATTTTTAAAATGTATATGGAGGGACTTAAACATAAAACTTACAGTTTTTTTCTTTGCTCCTCCTCTTCTTGTTCTGAAGGACTGGGCCAATGTCAGGTTCTTGTGAATGTAAGAGAACTGATGGGAGGCAATGATTTTAGCTTCTTATTCTCACACTTTGGGTGAGCCAGCCCATGAGGAGGTGAATGACAGTAACTCCACCTTTTCATATGTATACACACAGACACACACACACACACACACACACACACACACACACATACACACACTTTTGGCAGCTGAGCACTAGCTGTCCAATCCCTGCCACTGTGAGAGCCTCATATACCTGTGATAATACAGCTCAATAGATAGTTGTCCTTTAAAAGAACCACAAGTGTTCCCACTGTGCCTTTTGGCACTTATTGTGTGGTAATACCTGTTATTAGGACAGCAGTATCTGGTTGCCATTATTCAGAGGATGCCATCTGTTCAGAAACGCTGATAGTAGTCAGGACACTGAGAATATAATAGTTTAACGATAAGAAGACAAATGGAAGTTTTATCTGATTTAACAAAAACAATATACGGTGTCACCTGTTTCTTATGCTGTGGTTGAAGTAAGGAAGGTGAGAAACTGTGTTCCCATGATTTCCTTCTCTTTAGATATTGTTGGAAACCCAGCTATTGTAGTGGTCTAGTTTATCACGGGCTGAGACTTGATAGTAGATGTGATTGACAGTAAGTGGCTGTTCACAACAGTGTCGAGGTGTTGCCATTTTTTATCTTGGTTTTCAGTGATAGAGTAGAGGAAAGCCAGTCTGGGGAAACAAAAAAGGTGGGAAACACCTTGACCGTAGAAGCCTAACATGTAACATGTTTTGTAACACAATCACTATCGCTTTCACGTTGGTCAAAATCACCTGATGTTAGTGTTCTAGGGTTAACCAGGTTTAGAGAATAGATGGGGTATTTTGTTGCTGTGGCCTACTTAAAAAACAGAAAATCCCATGGGCCCCACTGATCCTTAAATCTTCACTCTAATCAAAATACAAGAAAAACTGATGTATTTCTTAAATATTTTATTCAAAACACATAAATAACACAGGCTGTTGGCTATAAATTGCTAATGCTACCCAGTCATATGTAAAGTCCTAATGCTAATATGTGACCCACTTGCCACTGGGACACAAACTTCAATAGTTTTAATTCATTTTCTACATACTTGTAAGTAATTTCAAACTGAATTTCTGTTATTACTGCGGCCCGCCTGCAATACCTTCGCAACCCACCAGGGGGCCACGGCCCACACTTTGGGAATCAATGCTCTAGAATAATGCCAGCTGACTGCACAATTGTCACAAGATACTGTTTTCTGCGGAGGCCTATGTGTAGATTATAAATCATGATTGCCATTTTTTGGGAGTAGTTTGATACTTCCTTGGAAAATTAAAGCTGATTTTTCAAGTATGAAATTTCCCATTGCAGAGGTTAAACTAAATGAATGGCTAGGCTATTTGGTGCAGAAACATTTTCTGACACAGACTTTTATCCAGCACTATTATTAATAGTACTTTAGGGTTACCACCAAATACTTATAAACAAATGGCATTTCCATCAGCCTTGATATAGGCTAATTTGTATTAAGTGTTAATCACGGATGTAGAAAATGGATATCATATTCAAATATGGTGCTTATTTAGGTGTGCTCACTACCTAGTAAGTAATATGATACCAAAGAGTATATACTGAAATCCTAGTTGGGCAGACAGTGATTAATTATTTTCTTCAGTATGATAATATTGGCTCCATTAGGCTGAGTCATTGGTACAGCAGCTCCTCATTCATGTCTACTGTTTGATATTAACCTGAAACTACAACTTCTGTTCGCGTGGCCCTATTTAGTAACATGGTTTTCCTCTGTTAACAGCTACTTTTAAAGATTTCCTTACTCCGGGGAAAGTGTATTATCTTTGTCTTTTGTTTGCCGCCTTGCGTGTATGGAGTCTCAGATCAGCTGACCTGGTTCTTCACATAGTCTTATGTGTATCCTATCTGATCTTCTCGATGGATCCCAGGATGTATTAGGTGTTTTATGTCTGCTTTGCACACATCCCTTCAAAACAAATTAATCCTCAAGATGATTCAGGTGGCACCATGGGACAAAACTGACGTGCTGTGTTCTGACCTCAGATGTGATTTCAAACCAGAGCTTTGAATTACTACATAATGTTCTACAGAGATTGTTTGATATTAGGGTGAAAAAGTACCAGAGTTCATTTTAGTGGGATGAAACCAGGAAGAAAAGTTGCTTAAAGATTATTTTCTTTGGGAGGAAAACTATAATTATTCAATATTTCCTTGAGGTTTGAGGTCCCACCAACTGCACTGCTGTTTGCTTGAAAATAACAATGAAATATGAGTAATTCTTTTCCTTAAACAATTTTAATTTATTTAGTTTTTCTGATTTTATTACAAGTAGAAAAAAAAAACACCTAGCAAATTTAACCTCTTAACATCCCTCAGATTACCATAGGACCAAGGTGACTCAAGGGAAACTGGGACTGTTGTGGAAAGTCGCACCAATAAGCTGAATTCAGTTCTGCTCAATATTAATTTTATTTCTTTATAAACTGCAGAGCCACCTGACAGCTTTGTGGTAGCCTATGTCACCATGTTCGGTCTCATGCTCCTCCAAAAGTGCAATGACTTGTCTGCAATTCAGTGCTCTTTCACAACACCTCCTGGTGTTTAATACAATGCAAAAATATCAATTTCAGTTCTGGGTTCATTTCAGTCACTTTATCTTTCATCCACTTTAAAAGTCCAACATATTTCTCCTTGTCAGATTTGGACAGCCATCGATTCTAACATCCGGCAAGTTTGTCCCATTTCAGCCCCAGCCTATCCCAGTTTTCACTTATCTCCATGAACAAGTCACTCTCTGTCAAATTCCCTTTCATTCAGTGCATTGCTGCCAGCTCCTTCATAATCTCAAACTCTTTCGTTACCCCATGTACAAGGATGAGTAACTGGGTTGTGTCACTGTCATCACAGCTCTTGTCCAGAGCTGAGGAAAAAAAGGTCAAAATTCTCCACTTTTTCAACTGAAGCTCCAGATTTCCCACACATAATTCACCTTGCTACAGTTGCCTCAAAAGGGGCATATTCTCCAATGCTTCTTTTTGTCTCAGGGCGTATTAGCACAGCAGAGTCCACCAAACACTCTCTGATGAACTTTTATGAGGTAAATAAGACATAAAATGCCTTTCAGTTAAAAGAACAGATTTATATAGGGCTATGAGGGAATGGAATAAAGATGATAAAGAAACCAGTAAAAGTGGATTTTTAAATCGTTTCTTCTCATTATTTTCTTGGAATGACTTTGGACCACAGTTAGAAAATGCTGATATGAACTTCTTCTTTATGTGCTGTAGCAATGATAGTAAATTAACTGTTACACGTTATTAATGTTGTGTTTTCAGTGTTTACCCTGATATGAGGCATAAGTTACATTGAAAGGAGCTGTTTTTGTTGTTTGCATGTGTGTTTTGCAATGATGTTATGTTGTGTATGTGTGCATGTTCTATAGTACGCTGTCAAAATGGGGATCTTAATAAAGTAAACTAAATCTACCATAATACTAAATATTACACATTTATCTCATTGATACTTTAAATGTTATGCATGTGTTATTAACTAAAATTCAACATAAAATTGGTGCATGGAAACATTAGGACATAAACAATAAACCCATAGTAAGGTCATTGTTTCAATACTTTAATTTTGCAAACAATCACACATTTCTTCAGTAGAAACAAAGTCTTTGATTGAATTTCATGTCATTTTACAGGTGCACAGATGCTGATTGTATATACACGTTTCATGCCTTTATTTCAACAAGGAAATATAAGCTTTTTCAGAACAAGGACACTCTCATAGTTTTGCATTTTAAGCTTCCAGATTGCACAAGTTGAATCCAGTTGGGTTTAAAACCAGGCCTTCCTCAAAAAAAAAAAAAATAGACTGACACAGAAAGATTTCAACGAGCAGACTCTAATCTTTAGAGCGGGCAAAACTTTGTTATGAAAACTACCCCCCCTAACTTAGTCAGTAGCATAAAGCAGAAAGGCACTGAAAGTGTCATAGTAGCTTTCATCACAGAGATAGCAGCCACTGCTTAAGTTTACAGCCACCGTGTCACCAGCTTTCAGTTGCATGGCCACAACTATAGTGCTGCTGTCTTCTTGGTCATTGTTATTATACTCTTTGGCACTTGCCACCACTTTGTTGTTAACCTGCAGACTGGCACAGGCAGCCAGCAAGTTACCGGGAGAACCGGCGTCGCTGAAGACGGTGACTGCGAGGCTGTAGACGCCTGAGTAGGGAACAGTGAAGATACCAGTGGTCATATTGTAGGCTCCACCCAGGTTAAGGAAGGCATTTTTGTAGATGATGACCTTGTTCTCCGAGAAGGGGCCGTAACACTTAAAAGTCTCATCACTGTATAGAGAGACAGAGAAGGCGACGCGGCGAGCTGGAAATACAAAGGGGAGATGGCGTGTTAGAAAAGCAGTAATCTGCTTTAGTGTTGTCTCTTTTATAATCTACAGGGTGCGGATGGATCACTAACCTTCAACGACCCTGAGACTTTCTTTTGTGTTCTGGAAGTCCTTCTCCAGCTCAGTCATGGTCTTGTTAAAGTAGGTCTTCAGCCTGTTCACCTCTTGCACCATCACGCAGCAACCGCAAGAGAATTTGTCCGTGGTGCATGCTGAACACAAAGATGTATTGACACACTTGCAGGTGTAAATATATGCAGACGCACTCATATTGCAATCACAGTTCCTCACCACTCCCTGCATTGGGGTCGGGATCTGGAGCAAAGCGGGCAGGTCCATCCCAGTTATATTGAATTTGAGCAAAAGCTGCATGCAGCAGGCTCAACAGGACAAGAGCTACGGAGAAAAATGTGAAAGACATAAACCAATCAACCAGAATGATGTACTATGTATTAGATGCCTATTTTGCATATAAATGCAGCCTCACCTCTCATGCTGATGCTAAATGATGACAGCTTTAGAAGGATGGAAAGGAAGAGAGACTGATGAGCTCAACAGGAGTCGTGGGTATATATTTTTCTCAGCGCTCCTCCCTTGTTGCCTTCCAGGTTTGATGACGCCCCTCTCGCTCTTTTATTCGTCCCTTTTGACTGTGCAACTGGTAAAAGTTGTATCATCACCACTTGATCATCACACAGAAGCAGCTACACGCCCTTGAGGGCTTTGTTGTTGACGCAGGCCAGGTGTCGTCTATCATCTGGAAAGAGTTGTCAGTAATGGTCTTATTAGCAGACGAGGTCTGAAGTGCTGGGTGTACAGTTCTAACCTGCCTAAAAAAAAAGCACTCTTACTTTAAATGCATGTGCTTTCAGTGTGATACACAGGCTGATTGCACCATCAGTGGTAGAGCAAGTCACCTACTTACTGGAAGGTTGGTGGTTCAATCCCTGGCTGCTCCAGTCTGCATGCCAAAGTATTCTAGGGCAAAATACTGAAGTGCTTGTATGAGTGAGGCATGTTGTCTAAAGTACTTTGGGTACTCGAGTAGAAAAGTACTATATAAGAACCAGCCTATTTATTCAATATTTGAACTTCTCCTGTGGCATCTAATGCCATTTAGTCCCCACAGACTTCTGAGAAAATCCATATTTATGTTTTTTGTCTGAATTTGCCAGGAAAACCAAACACGTTATTCACACGTGCTTTCGTGTACGACTGCTAGAGGTTGCATAATTTTATTTTAAAACCTAGCTATAGGTTGTAAAATGCGCCTACAAAAATGACCTATGAGGTCGTTTTTTTAAGGAGGGCAGGCTCATTTTATACAGTGTGGTGCTGTGATCATTTTTACAGCGAGAAACTATTTGTGTAGATTAGAGTAAAATAAGACAGGGCTTGAGCTAAGTGGCTGAGGGAGTTGTCAACCAAACAGAAGGTTGGTAGATCAATCCCTGGCTTCTCTGGTCCGTATGTCAAAGTATCCTTGGGCAAGACACTGAACACAAACTTGACCCTGATGCATCCAGTACATAGAGAAAAGTTCTGTGTACATGTATGTGTGATTGAATGAATGAGTTGAACCCTAACCTTAGCAGAAAACTCCTTGAGTGCTCAACTCGAGTAGAAAGGTACAATTTGGGCAAGATGTGGGGTCCACCCTACACCAAACATGCATCACTTGGGGCCTTTAATCATTTATATCCTCTATTTTCAACTGGAACTGTCAACAGCACATTTAATACAATTATCATGTTTTTATCTTTGCTTTATATGTTGGTGACCGCATGAAAATAATTCATAAAGGCAGTTGTCTGTTCAAAGATCTGGTTTATTTCATTATTTTTGTAGGCATGACCAATTTCACAGTTTTTAGCACATTTATAACTAGTTCAAGATCAATAATTGTGATAGCCAAGATACTTAAACAGTCTAATCACAAAGACACAACAGTAGCAATTCAAGGTTACAACACAGTTAGGACTGTTTAATAACCTTTTCTTTAACGTATCAGCACATAATCTCAGAAAAAACAAAATAATGACGAGCGTATTGTACTGGATGGACAATAGATCAGGGGTTACAAGTCACTGATGTCACCATAAAAAGATTTCATTTAGTAGACTTACATTTAGTCAGTATAAGGCAAAAACCGGTACAAATCACAGAGTGGCTACACTTTGTCAGCTCAGTCAGAAGCATAAAGCAGAAAGCCAGTGAAAGAGCTGTAGTGGTTGAAGTCATCATTTATAGAGCATCCTTGGAGCAGCTTGACAGACACCCGGTCCCCGGCCTTCAGCTGCACAGCCACGACAGCAGTGTTGCTGTCTTCGAGGTCCTGACCATTTTTTTCAATGAGTTCAGTCACATTTTGGTTGTTAACCTGCAGCGTGGCACAGTTGTTCAGGATCAGGCGAGCAGTACTGTAAAGGGTGACGGAGAGGCTGTAGACGCCGGAGCGGGGCACGGTGAAAATGCCAGTCTCCGCATTGTAGCCATCTCCCAAGTTGATAAAGATATGTTTGAACTTGATTATGCTGTCACTGGAGAAGGGGCCGTACGAGGTCACAGCTGAGTTGTTGTTCAGAGCGACGGAGAAGGCACTGCGGCTCGCTGGAAATACAGAGAAGAAATAAGGCGATGAGAAGTCTATCAGTTGAGTCCTAGTTTGCGTGACACTTTCACTCACCTCTCACATTGTTGAGGATCAGTTTGGAGCTCATGAGCTCATCTTTCAGCAGGTTAACGCTCTTGTTAAAGAGCATCTCCATCCTGCTTATTTGGCTCTGCATTAGACAGCAGCCACATGATGACTGGTCAGCAAGACACACATCTGTGTGCACACAGGGATGAACAAGTTTGAGGATGAAAATGTACAGAGTTGTATTCTAAGATAAATGTAGACCTTATTCTTTAATATTCTCTCACCTGAGCTTCGAATGGGGGATTGCTGTGGTGTTACAGCCACAGGTCCGAGCCAGGAAAATTTTTCCTGACCAAAAGCTGCATGCAGCAGACACAGGAATACAATTGCTGGAGGGGTGGAGGGGTGGAGGGGTAGGGGGGGGAGTGCATCAGATGCCTTTGCTATTCTCAGACAGTGAGCTGACTTTAAACCACTGCTATTTTCTAACCTTTTTTAAAACAAAATAGTGGCACTAACAAGCTTTAAGACATTCAACAATCAAAATAAAAAAAAAATCTTTAACTGTACCTTTTTCATTTTTAAACTGTTTAGTTTCCATGATTTAAACATTTTAACACACAGGCTCAAATCATTTTATCTTATTGCTACAAATTTGGACTCTAATCACTTATGAACCACTTACAGTCTGAATACTTTGAAGCTAAATCCATTATGTCTATATTTGCTATCAGCCTCCTAAAAATTATGCCAATGTAGTTATAGCTTTTATCTAGTCTCACCTCTCATGTCGATGCTGGTAATAAGGAT
Organism: Pterophyllum scalare; assembly: GCA_024447675.2. Taxonomy (NCBI): domain Eukaryota; kingdom Metazoa; phylum Chordata; class Actinopteri; order Cichliformes; family Cichlidae; genus Pterophyllum; species Pterophyllum scalare. Next base: position 192,934 of record JAMQGT020006602.1, read on the forward strand.
GATGATGCTTCTGAAGGGTGGAAGCTTGTACTGAGTGATCATGAGATGAAAGTCGTGGAGATATAGTTTTCAGAAAGCTCCTCCCTCTTTAAACATGGCTCCTCCTTGTTCTTTCTTCTGATCTTCATCCTTTTAGCCTCTATAGCTGTATAGCTCAAGATGCATTGCTGTATTCGTCCACAATATACCTAATAGAGATGCTATTAACATCATAAGCCAAAATATTGTGCCTGATGATGATGATGATGATGATGATGATGAAATGCAAATGAAAATTAATGCCTGAAAATAATCAAATCCTTGCTGCTTTCTTTGCTGAAATACGGGCTGCTGAGTAATGAGAGCCCCATGTGGAGTTTTTGCAACAGCAATGTGAGCAACTCACTGTGGGCTCCTTTACTAGTATGAATTGTGAGTCACGTGTAAGCCCTACGTGGCTCGACATGGGCTGATTGGGCACCCAGTGGTCACTGTGTACCTGCTTAATGCCCAGTGGAACCCTGCACAGAGGCACACAAATGGCAATGCAGAGGACCCACACTGTTTCTCATGTGTAAAGCCTCTCTGTTAATCTCTGCTAATTATTTCCTTCTGCTAGCCTTATACTGAGCAAACAGGAGTACTGCGTTCATTGTTGAAATCAAAGCTTTGGATATATCCTCATTAGTACTTACAACAGCTGAATGTTGCATGAAAACACTGACTTAAACTACAGAGAACCCATTAAATTTTAGTCTACCTCCAGATCTGAATTGCCGTATTTAAAACTGCAAAACTCTCTCTTCTTGTTAATGATTACGTGCATGAGCACATTACAGTTTACTTCTCCCTTACTTTCTCAGATTGGTTTCAGTTCTCTGCTCAACAAAGGTACTTGTCCTCAGGTTCAGGGCCAGAGCAGCTCAGTTTGTCATCAGTGGTTACAGCTGGCTGGAGATGCAAAGAGATGTAATGTAATGTACTGTAACGATGATGTAAAGATGTAATGAAATTGCTCTGGGAAAAGCCCCACATGGACTCATATGCCATGAGTGTGATGTGTGTGCAGAATAGTCCGATTCAGTTAGTGTGTAAAATTTTCACCGCTAGATGTCAGTAGATTGCAGACTGCAGTCAGCTGAGTTCTGTTTAAATACCCCTCACAATTCAAGTGAGTAACCCAAGCTGTGGTGGCTGCTATAGGACAAACATGTTTTAGTCAGCCAAGAGAGATCAGAAACATTACATTTAGACTGCACCCCATAACGGCTGCAGCCGGGTAACGTGTTCTACTAATGCAGCCTAGGGCTGCAACTAAAGATTATTTTGGTAGTCAAATAATCAGCCAATTATTTTATCTATTAGTCAATGATTATATCAGTCTTACCTCACCTGTTCAAGTCTGTCCACCTGTTAATATCACCTTGTCTTCTCACAATTAAAATACTGACTCTTCACAAGTTGGTGAGTCAGTGAAGCTCTCTTCTGACGGATGACAGTGATACTGAGGTGAGTTGTTGAGGACATCCTGAACTTTTCTGTTGGTAAGTGCTGCAGTTGTTGCCACTGTTAGCCTCTCTTAGCTGCTTTTAGCCAGCAATAGGGAAACTGTCTTTGAAGTGGATGTGAGGTGAGGAGGAAGAGGACGATATTTTATTAAGATGCCAGTGGTCTTGTCTCTTTTCTTTGTGTTTTCGCTGACTGTACCTTTAAGTGTCCCACCTCTGAAATTTTTAAGGAGAATTTTTGTTTTTGTCAGTGCTTCGCCAGCTCATTGAGGCTTCTGCTAAAAAACATCTCCATCCTATGAATCTGCTGCTGCATTAGACAGAAGCCACACAACACCTGGTCCGCGAGGCACACTGAACACACACACACACCTCCATACATACAAGAGTCACCACCATTTATACCATTTGCATATGTTTCCCAAGTTCTCTTTCATGGCTTTTATATTACTCCTTCCTGTTTCCCTTGTATCCTTTATACCTGTGTACTTCAACTAATTTCTCAGTTCAGTGTGGGGCTTCATAGACACACCAATATGCACACCTCCTAGGTCTTTGTTGCCATTGTAGGTCAGGTATCACCTCTCCTCTGAGACAAAATGATAGTGTATTTGTTCTGTGTTTACAAGTGCATGCAATTGTTTAATTTTGGTCATATAAACCATTTTAATAGAGGCGTTACCAGGTTTAACTACACTAATACTGCAGTATATTTTTATATACGAGAAGCGTATAGAAGACTTGAAATACACCATGTCATTATAGTGTTTGCTATCCATCTATTATGCCCAACTTTTTCAATCAGGGCAGAGCTTCAAAAAGCTGTTACCAAAACATGTAAAGTGAGATCTTCCTTGTTCTGCTGTGAATAGTATTTGATTACCAACTAGTGCAAAGCAAGAGAATTTCTGAATGTCTGCACTAAGACAGAGTAACAAGTTAGGAAGGAAGAAACTTGAGTTATAAACTCTGACCAAGATCTTTCAGCTCGTCATTTTTAACATGGAGTCTGAATCAAGTGAAAGCAAAGTGCTCACTTAAGATCCAAATCCAAAAAAAGATATTAAGTCCCTATGTCTCAAGTGAGATACAGGGATTGAAGATAAGATCAGCAGTATGTTGGTTATGTGTTTGGTCACATAAAAAGAAATAAACCCAATGTGCTACACAAGAGTCAACAACAGACTACACTGCCACAGCACACATGAATACTCAAAAAAAAAAAATTACACAAAACAATCTCATAGAGGCAGGTGATGCATGTTTATTAATTTTTTTATTTACTTCAATAGACATATTTAAAATAATTTGTGTTATATGAATGATCCGTTCATTTTCTTCTACTTATCCTGCTGAACATATTTTCCCCCATCAGAGGAAGAAAACATTAACATCCTTTTTAAAAACCTTAAACTGCCACATTCTTCCAGTCAAATAAGTACATTTAATCAAAAAACATCAGCTAATTATTCATGTGATTCTCAGTCTAATCTGCAAATAGTCACTGTAGCACCCACTCCTGCCCAGAACCTGAATCCTGGGTACAGAGGGCCAGTGAATTGTTGCTGGTGCCTGTGGAGGAGTTTAGCCTTGCTGTTGGAAATGCTGTAAAAGGCCAGACTCCCTGCATGCTGGTCCAGATAGACGCCTACCCGTCTGGCTTTTGGTGAACCCAGTATTTTTTCCTGGTTATTGTGCCAAAAGGAAAATCCATTCCCGGACCAGTACAGGCTCCAAGACAGCGCATTGTGGCCCAAACGGCTCTTGTCATCAGAACCCTTGCGTTCTATCCCTTTGTAAGCAACACCGATGGAGACCTGCATGGCGGGATTGAGGAAACTAGATTAGGAAAAGAAGCACATACTGGATGCTGCAAATGGCAGGGGTAGAACATGTATGTGGCTAATTACTTTAAAAGAATTCCCAGATTTATACTTTGTAGACTAAGATTTTCAAATCACAACTCTTTCGGTTTCAACTTTTTTTTTTTTTTTTTAAATGGTACTTCATGAGTGCAGATTGGAATTGACTGAAACCACTACACACTCATATGGTAGCAACTGATCACTCACAAGGTGAACACACCCAAAAGCATCTTCTGATTCATGGTGTATTTTACACTAAATTGGACCATGATTTACAAAAAGAACATCATGCTGCATGAAATAAAACTTGAAGCTAGAGATTGAGACCATAAGATCAGAGCATTGGCCTGACTGACCAAAGGCTAAAATGGAACGTAGGAACTGTATTTTCAGTGTGTATTTAAAATTTCACAAACTTGTTATAAATACCATTTGCAGCTCTTGCACTCATCTTTAATTGTTTTGTTAAAGGGATCATTCTGCATCTCAACATCAATATATTCCTCTCTCTTTCTCTTAAAATGTAAAAACTCTGCTCTAATGATATGGCTGCAACTCTGTGCATTTCAGGCTGAAAGTAATTAGCCAATTAGCAGGGAGCAGATGTCACGCAGGCTAAAAATCCCTCCAGTAGCAGACTACCTGGGTCCACAAACATTGGCTGCACGTGTGTTAAAAAAAAAAAAAAATCCTTCAAAAAAATAGGTATATTAGTAATAAAATCTGTAAAATTCAGTGACAAAATTTTAAAAACAAACAAACAAACAAACAAACAAAAAGGACACTGTGAGCACCTTCTGGCCACTCCACTCCACCTCCCAGTAGTAAGGGCTCCCTCCCAGGGGCTCTTTACAGAGAACCTGTCTCCAGAAATGGAATCGTTCAGGATGGTCCGGTGGATTCAGGTTCTCAGCCCGCATCGTTGCCTTACGATTGCCATCCGACAACTGCACATGGCGATACACTGTGTTGGGGTCCATGGTGGGTTCAAAACGAACTAAAGGAAGAGGAAGTTTTTTGTTCAAGATTCTGGAAAAAATTAAGGCTTTGGTAATGGAGTGTATATTCTAGACTCTAGCGTAAAGTGAAAATTAATTTTTATAGCACCTTTTCACGATAAAAATCAGGAAGTGCTTTATAATAAAATAGCGGATCATAGTGTGACTTACATTTTAACAGTCCATCTCGTGTTTTTGGTTCTGGATTCACAAGTTCCACTGATGTTACAGGAGCTGTTGAAAGGGGGGAGAAGTAAGATCACTGTAAAAAGAACAAGTAAATTTTAACCCTGAGATCAACCTTCTCTTCCCTGTTCTGCCACTCAAAGAAGTATATCAGTGTAAGGCCAGCATGGGAAAGCCTGTCCACAGCATAATTGCAGCTCCTATAAGAGGGAGTAATTGGCTGATGTGGAGATTTTCAATAATGCTTTTACCTTGACATGGAGGATTAGGCAAGGGTGGTGGTGGGGCTGAAGCTTCATGCCAAGAGAGACGGGCAGAAGCAACAATCAGAGCAGTTAAACTAAAGCATATTTAAACTGTATGACATCCAACATGAGTGAAACTTTTTCAAGAAATGTAGCAGGCCTTATTTTTACCTTGAAGAAATGCAGAACCACCAGATCTTGAAGGCTGATGCTCTTGGGGGGGGGGGATATGAATTAAAGGGCTTTTTAAATGCCAGATTTAACTGATTTCAGGTGAAACTGCACTTTTAAAATTATATTTATTTATTTATTTCCTCAGTAACTTACCTTGAGGTTGCAGAGGTGGCAAAAGTGGAGGGGCTGTTGTCACATCATACACTACAGAAGAAAAGGTTTACATGTAAAAAGGTGTCCTTTCAATCAAAAGCTAACTGTTATAACAAAGTTGACTGGATTGTGTGCTCTTGTTGCACTGGAGGTTACCGTACCTGTATTTTGGGCAGGGGCCTGACTGCTGTTGCTTGCTGGTTTTGGGCCTTCTGCTTCTGCACCGTTGGTAGCTGAAGCCGGGGGGTCATTATTCACTACAAGAGGAAAGTTTTGACCATTGAGAAGAGAGGAGGAGAGGAGGAAAGAGGAGAGAAGAGCAGAGCTGACCTATTGTGATGATCTTGGCCAGACTGGCTTTGCAGAGATCCTGAATTGACTCCTGCAGTTCTTTCATGACTGAGCGGATGGACGCCACCATGGTTTCCTCCCGCCCCATCATGGACCCTCCTGTGGCACCAGTCGGACCCAGCGGCTCCATGAGGAGGAAGTTCTTGAGAACAAATACCACAAAGTCTCACAGTTAGAGACCGCCAATCTTGTTTTCCAGTGAAATTTGAGCACCCTGCCTCTCACTCGTTACCTTCAAGAAACAGATGTTGTCCTGCATGTCAGCCATTCTGCTCAGCTCATCACTCTTCCAGCGGAGTCGAGCCATCTCCTGCTCCAGTTTGTTGAGCTGCCCCTCAGCCTGGCTGCCTAAGGAGGCCTCATGAGTAGAGAGGAGCTCACTAACCTGGGTGCCTGTTTGATTCACATTCTGGGCTAGCTCCAAGAATAAATCTGTGCTCTCCTTCTCTAAAGCCTGGACTAAGGCCTGGGAATGTAGAGAGGAAGAAAAGGACATGAAAGATATGAAATGGTGGGTCAAAAAAACAAAACAAAACAACTGTATTTTAGAAAATTAAAATACAATCACAACATGGATCAATAAGGGTTTTCTACTTACTTTATATTGACGTGCAAAATGTGGGAGCTCCTGAACCTCTCTCTCAGTCTCCTGAATCCTCCTCTGTATCTCTGCCTGCATCTGAACAAGCTCTTTCTACACACACAGAATGACAAAAAAAAAAAGAAAAGGCACATACATTGTAAGTCAGTAATGGTCCCGCAGGAGACTGTACTGAGTATTTGTGATATTGTTAAATATTTTTGAAGGTGAGACTTGCTTTTCAAGTACTTCAAGATTAGTTTAGTTAAATTTTTTAGTTAGACTTGGAAACGTTACATTAGTAACAGCAGTGTTCTTGGTTCACTTGTGTCTTTTTTAAATTTCAAGTTGTTATGAGACTAAATTAGAAAACAGCAAAACCACAGTGAAAATATTACACTGAAAATGGCGAAAATGATCACTTCCAGTTACGCACCTGTCTTTCATTTCGTTCTTCTTTTAGTTTGACCACACGGTGTCCCCTGTGTCCATGCTGGCAACACACCTCACACACACACTCCTTGTCCTCATGGCAAAACAGGGCCAGGGGTCGGCCGTGCTGGAGGCAGGGTCTGGGCTCCACAGAGGGAAGCTGTGGGTACACGCTGCCCATTTGCGGCCCTGTGTCTGGTTGCAACTCCAAATAGACAGGCATCGATGGTGGGGCTGAGGAGGCAGCTGTGAAGGAGCGTTGCTTCAGGCTGTTGGTTCTCAACTTCTCCATAGCCTCCACCAGTAGGGTGCTCCTGGCCAGCGAGGGCCGAGGATTGAACACCTGCCTACATTGCGGGCAGCTGTGTTCACCTTTGCTGTCCCCCTTGTCCCAGTGGCTCTGGATACAAGCCAAACAGTATGAGTGTCCACAGGGTAGAGTGGCTGGGTCCTTCAGGGTTTCCAGACATACTGGACAGGCAAAGCTTTCCTCTTCGGTCCAAGCTGAGGCCATGTGTTGCTGGGGAGAGATGAGCTTTGGTTTTCTTTGTATGATCACAAAAATTCTTGTGTGAAAAAGTGACAGACCTGAGACTAAGCAGGTCAGAGGAAATTAAAGCAGAGACACCCAAAGGACCGATAAGGCTAAAATGACAGTTCATATGAATCACCTGCTGCTCAAAACCTGAAGAAACAGCTCAGGGTGGGGCTGGTTGAACAGGTGGAGTGAGGAGTTTTTCTGTCTTACATCATGGGTTTCTCCAGCTTGTTCAGACTTTCTAATAGAAACTCATTCTAATATGTACTACTCTAAATTAATCAATTCACAGACAGTATGATAATTTCATGTCCAGAATTAATTCCTGCCATTTAGTCTGCTTGTAGACAAAAAGTGTAATCGTCTTTTTCAGTCTGATCAGTAAAGGAAGCCTACAGTCCAAACAGGAAATACGAGTTTTAAAGAGCTGTTACAAAAACTGACATCATTTGGTGCTTTCCAAATGATTTAATCACCAAATAACATGAATGCTGTGTCTCAAAACCCAGCCTCCTCTTGTATGGAGAAAAAGTACAGGGTAAGCATAAGAGTTGCGCAATAAGTTTGGCGTCATCACAACGCAGTGAGGGCAACGCGGACGCGAGTGAAGCTAGTCTGCGCCATATTGACTGCTGGCAGCCGCTTAGCCACTGCCGATTTAACTTTCAAGGTGAGTGCTTTCTGTGTTAAAATGAAGGTTTACTGTCACAGCTGGCTCCTTGACGTGTTTTCTGACTCACCGTGGAAAATGTCGCAGTCTTGCTGCTGCCCAAATCTAAAGGTTGGCTTTGGGATGGGAGTAACATGAGCTGTTTTGTAGCTCGCTCAGTTAGCCTGCGTACGGCTCTGACTTGTTTTTGAAAACAGTGCAGATTTTCCTGGCTATGAAACCAGCGTTTGATAGCTTTGGTTGGTGGTGGGGATGTCGCAACCTTGACACCTTTAACACATTGTATTTTTTTTTCATTTACTTTTTTGTAGTGCAGTAAACGTAGATAACACCTAGCTAGCTTTCTACAGCTACTAGTCAAAGTTTGGAAAAAACTTCAGCCAAACACGAGCTGCTTATTAGGAGTTTCTTGGTTTCTCAACAACTGTGACCAGCAGTTGGACGTGACAGCGAGAGTAAAGTGATTCTTGTTACTGCAGACTCGGGCTCAGCTCAGCCAGGGTTTCTCATTTTTATCTGAACTCCTCGCCTTCCCTGCAGGTAGAGACAGGCAGGTTTTGGTTCTTATGTACGTCTTTCTCGTTGGTGTATCTGGCTGATGCGCACATCTAACTGACTAATGCGTTTAGGATTATCTCTGTATGTTTCCGTTTCCTTTTATAGGATGTTGGGGAGCCATCGGATCCTGACTTGGTCTTGCCCCAGAAGATCATTACAGCTGCAGAGAGACTCTCATCTCTCTGTTTTCTGTGATCTCACATGTGCTGGATGGCGGGGAGCAAGTCACGAGAAAGAAATAAGTGGAACAGGCAGCCATGAGGATGGGTCATCCAAAGAGACTGCATATTGTTCGGCTTTTAGCTTCAGGTATAAGCAAAGAGAGGCTCCATTTGAAAATGTATCCAAAGCCATTTTGTTAAGCCATCATCACCAACACCATCTTTCTGCCAATACAAAACCCAAGCAAGTGTGTGATCCTGTGGGCACATACAGGGACTGTTTAATCAAATTAACTTGCCTTAAGCACTGGAGAAGGCCTTGGGAGTTTTGCCAGCCTTCTCTCAGCTGCAACAGTAAGACTCAGAGTAGCCTTCTTTTAAGCCATTTAAGCCATAGACAAGACTTTGTTAGACCTCTCAGCTTGTCAGCACATATTCCCTGGATTATGATGCACACACAAAGTAGACTGCAAGTCCCTAGTCTCCACCAAACCATAGCTACTCATCAGGCCGCCGCTTGCATGTCGGATACCTGGAGAGACTGCTTATCCCAAGGGAATGAACACAGATGTCGACAGTGCTTGGGGCCTAACTTGAAGCTCTATGAGTTGCAAAAGGGGAGAAAAGAAGGAAATCAGAAATGGGCTTCCATCCTGGTCTCCCTCTGCTCTCTTGATGGTGAGCCTGTGTTTCTCTTCACTCTGCGGTCCAGCACTCTGAAGGGCAGGCACAAGGGAGATGTCAGGTTAGTAGAAGGCTAGAAACCTGTTATATTGTTTGAAAATACGTGTTGGAGTACTTTACGTGCCCCTCTTTATTTTTTTATAGCTTTGCTGGAGGAAAGAGCGATCCTTCGGACAGAGATGTGGTGGCCACAGCACTGCGGGAAGCCAGGGAGGAGCTGGGTGTAAATGTGGGAACAGAAAAGGTGTGGGGTGTCCTGAAGCCCCTAAGGGACGTGGTGAGTGGACCTGTGCTGGTATCTGAAGTAGAAAAGCATTTTCAAAAAATAATTTACCAAACTTGTCTTCTTTGTTATCTTAAATAAGCCCTTAGTCACTTGTCTCTTTGTAAATGTATTATTTGCTTAATAAATAATGGTGAAAAATGCTTATGTGAAGTTGTAAGAGCTCAGTGTAACACAGTTATATTGATTGTTTGGTCTGACCATCAGTCTAAAATACTCAAATATTCCATATACAGGGGGATAAAATAGAGAAGAGCTGGAATTTCTCCAAAACGCTTCAAAATGTGACTATTTGAAGTCAATTTTGAGTAAAAAAATCTGTGTGTGATTGTTGTGCTGCTGTTTTCTGGGTATATCGCTCCAGTCGGGGATGGTTATCGCTCCTGTGCTGGCTCACCTCGGTCCTCTAGAGGAGCTGAACTTCAAACCTAACCCCGGAGAGGTATGGTCACCTGCCATTTTAGGTCTGTTTGAAAAGGGCAGGGCGAGACTGGAGGTCATGTTATTCTTTTATTAGGTTATAGGATAACCCTTTACCCGAATATGCAGAACCGTGCAGAAGTCACGAGCCACCCTCATTTCTTTATATTTTGCTTCAGAGGTGTCAGACTTTCTTGTAATATTTTAAAGTGGTCACGAGCAGTAGTTCTCCAGGCTCTCTGAAGGTCTTACAGTTTTTCTTTGGATGCTGCATTTTCAATCAGTACTCACACCTGACTGTTTTCACAGGAATTTTTAATTTTTTTTTTTGTTTAGCCACTTATCATTTACTTATGAATCCATCCTGTTTAAAAATGCACCTAATTCAAAGGATGAGCCAGTGTACACATAACAGACAACTTAGCAAAGAACCAATTTTAAATAGTATCTTTAGGTACTTTGCTACTAGCAGCCTATCACAAAAACACATCTTTTGTTCCCATTTCTTTAATTGAATCTATGAAAAGGTGATTCCCAGAGCTATTAGTCAAAAACGTTGTGTATGTCAGCATGGTGTGCAGCGTGCTGTATCTGAAGTCATGTCCTTAACAAATAGGAAAAAGTCTGCCCTGACGCGGACCTGAGAGGTGCATCTGGACCTTCAGTTGAGCCATCTTCAGTTCACTGACGGTTCATCAGAAATGGACTCGGTGGAAGGGTGGCTGTCAAGAAGCCGTTCTTGAGGAAGGGAAATGGGGAGAAAAAAGCTGAGGTATGCCAAATTCCTCAAGAACTGGACTGAAAATCAGTGACAGTAGGTCTGATGGAGTGATGAGTCAAAATTTGAAATTTCATCTATATGTGGAGGCTGTCAAGAAAGGGGTACAACAGTGAGTGTGTACAGCCATCTATAAAACATGGTGGAGGCTCTGTCATGGTTTGGGGCTGCACTTTAACCAGTGGTTAAAATCTGATGGAATTACGAATACAGAGAAGTACCATCAGATTTTGATCCACCATTCAATACCATCTGGAAGGTGTCTGATTGTCAGCTGTTTCATTTCTCAGCATGACAATGATCCCACACACACACAGCCGAAGCTTTGAATGTCCTTCAAGAAGCCTGGAGAACTGTTCCTAAGGAAATGACAGAAAACTGCCCGAGAGAGTTCAGGCTTATTGAAGAATAAAGGTCATAGCAAATATTGGCTTTCAAGCTCGTTAGAATTGTACTGTTTTTGCCTTATATGCTATATTTCCTTTTGCATGTTTCAATAAGTCACTGTGCATATTCCCGATTTTCCTCTTAAGGTATAAAGAAATGCGTGGCACAAGACTTTTGCACGGTACAATATACACAAGTATACTATTCTTCTTTTGTAGGTTTATTCACTGGCTTCTTTTATAAATAAAGTAACAAAACCCACCTTTTCTACTTGTAACAGATGTCTTAATATACCTCTTGGATTGTCTGTTTCTCTCTTCCAGGTGGACGAAATCTTCACCCTGTCCTTGTCCCATTTGTGTAACCCCCAAAACAGAGGCTACACACACTTCCGCATCGGTGACAATTATGGATACACACTTCCAGTGTTTAGGAATGGCAAACATCGAGTGTGGGGCCTGACTGCTGTTGCCCTCGACCATACCCTGAAACTCATAGTCCCTCCGTAGCAGTGCAGAAAGACTCAAGGATTATCCTGACAAATTCAAGCTTTGAATCAGGAATTTGAGCAAATCCCAAACCGTTTAATTCAGCCACTTTTGTTTAAGAAAGTAAATTCCTCGCTGGGTTTTTTAGAGTGAGGGGGAAATCTCTTTCTGCTTGTGCACTTTCTGAGCCTTAAGGTTGTGTAGGTATATTTGAACCTTTTAAGTTTTAAACTTCAAATCCCTGAATTTATTTTAATTTATTAAAAGTCATCTCTTGAGTTAAAGCTATAAATCAGTGACTTACTTTCTCAGCTCAGTTATGTCGTGACTATGACGTATTGTCAGGCCAGCAGAGTGTAGCTTTAACAGAGTGTAATTCAGCCCGTGCCTAGATCAAGTCTCATCAACACTGTAGTAATCAGAGTATTTAGCAGTAATGTGGTGTGTTGAAAAACAATGCAATAAAGTTTGTTTTTTTTAAAGATATTTTCTCTCTATGGTTTATTTGTTTACAAGATTGACATCAAAGCATTAAATAAATAAGACAGTTTACAGTAAAACAATTTGATTCCTGTTGGAGATCAAAAGCTTTCACTTTGCTTTTTGTTTTCTACTTTGAAACTGTATCTGAAAAATTGCTATGGTCTAATAAATACTGAGCACATGCATTACAAACTCTGTTTAACACTGTAAACCTTGGCCTCCACTAAGGTAAGCACCATCCTCCGATGCTCCGGTGTTTCCTGGTTGGTCCTGACGCAATCTTTAACGCAGCGTTTGTTTCCAAGCTTCAAGGCAGTGAGCACTCCAGGGGGTCCTGCGAGTCTGGTAGAAGGTGGCAGTTGAAGGGCCAGCTGAAGGAGAAGAGATCCAGAGCTTGGCTGCACTGCTGCTCAGCCGAGGAGCACACCGAGCGGCAGGGCTGGAGGACGCCACCCTGAGGGCTGCACTGGGGTAGAAACATCCCACAAACCAGCCTCTGCAGAGGCTCGAAGCACGCCAGCTCCATCAGTACCTGGATGACAAAAGGGACAAAGGTGGGGGGTGTGGTGTCTGGCCTAGAAACAGCTCCAGCTGTCTGATGATGCTTTGATTGTGGATAGTTGTTAATGTGACTTTTACCCGATATTGTCCCAGGAGGGTGGCAGCTTCTCTCTGGTCAGCGATGGACAGCCAGATGTTGGGGAATGAGGTGAAGTTGTAACTGAGGCCCTGACACATCTCCACTTCAATGGACTCACAGGGTGAGGCTGGGTTCATTGTGAGAGGAAATTATTCACTCATTCACATTTTCTTTTAACATGAAGAATGCTCACATAGAGGTTAACAGTGATAACATTCCTATTTTGCAGTTTTCTCAGAATACAAGCCGTCAGCAATTCCTGTAATTTCAACACTGAAGTTTCTTCATTGGCAGTGGAAACAGAAACTGTGATCGAGGTCAGAGATAACACAGACTCACTGAAGGGAGGGTAGGTGGAGTTGCCACAGCTCTGTTCGTCTGTGCCATCGGGGCAGTCGTTCCACCCATCGCACAACCACTGCTGCTGAAGACACTCACCTGTACTGCAGGCAAACTGGCTGGGGCCACATGTCCCTTTAAAAATAGAAGCAAAAATATGTAGAAGAGGGTTAAAGAATGCTTCCCATAAAAAGTGATAAATGTTGCAGCAGGAGAGGTATTTAAATGCGTATGAAAACTCACTGCCCAGTACAGACACAGCCTGGTATGTTGCATTGAAGCCGCTGTCGGCCACTCCCTCATCAGCCACAAACACCACTGTCATGTGAGGGCCAGAAGAGGTCAGGTCTGGGGGGAAGGTGGTACCACAAAATCTGGTGAAAGGGGGGGGAGTTGCTTCAGACAAGTGTGGTGGTTTAACTTACACAAACATGTCCTTAATTACCCCTCAGCATACAGGATTGAAGAACAAGGAGAGGATCATTGAAATGACAAAATAAGAACTAAAAACAATCCACCGTGCCCAGAATAAAAGACTGTGGCACTTCTCACCGTCCCAGGACTCTTCCAGCTTCGGTGCTGATGCTGTCATGCACCTCCACATAGTCAAACTCACACACATCCTGAGTCTCCAGGCTGAAGTTTCGGAAGCTCAGCGTGATGACATGACCCTCCTCAACAGATACATACCATATACACAACTGAAAAACACAAGATTAGTTGCAGTGGTGCAGTTGCCAGATTACAAATGTGTTATGCACGGGGAGGTGCTTGTGAATCAGAGTTTTAATTTTGTATTTTCCATCATTATTATGATTTTTTATTTTTAATGGTTCTGAATGTACCTGCTGGTGAGGGTAGGGCTTGGGGTGGTTTGGACTTGCCAGGTAACCATAGGGCCCGATCTTTTGCCCACCACATTCTGTGAAATCGTATAACAATATCCACTCTTTTCTATTCATTTGACTGATGGTTTCTGTTTTAGTTTAATCTGCACGCTCTCACCTTTACGCTTGTGGCTGCAGTTTGCCTCGTCCGTCTGGTCGTGACAGTTTGGATGACCATCGCACACAGACACGGGGAGGAGACAGCGGCCACTGTCGCACATGAACTCTTCTCTGGAGCAGCTTTCTGAGAAAACACAACATGCTCACATGCACACGGCTGCAAAATGGACATAAGAATAAATGCACATGCTTCTGACTACTGACTGTGCCCAGGGCGTATGGCCCTGTACTGTGCCGTGAAGCCGTTGCCTGCGATGCTGCCATCAGAGTGGAAGGTGACCCACACTGTGCTGCTGTTTGTGTTGACTGTTGGTGGTGCTACATTACCGCAGAACCTGTAAAACAGTAGTTCATTTGATTAATCTCTCTCTTGTTCAGCTTCGAAATGAACTTTGTGCTTGAACACTACAGCTATAAATTCTTATAAGGATTTGTAAGCAGGAAACGTGTTACGTAGTTAAAAGAATTTCATGAATCGTGTTACGACACTGACCAGGAATGTAAGCAAAAACGTCAAAGTGTTGGCATGCACTTAAGATTCTCCAAGAAGCCTTCAGTACCTGGAAGTCCTCTCCAATTAAGCACAGGCCTTTAGCTCCATCTACCAGCAATTTAGTGTAACAGCATAATGCTCCAGTTCTGTGACCATGTATAAAAATGCATGTGGAAATACAAAGGAGTACATTTTGTCATAGGTAGGTATTTTTTATGATTGCCAACCTGGTGATCGCAGAACTCTGCTCGATCTGCTCCCGCACCTCCACCCAGTCAAACAGACAAGGAGAGGGTCCCTCCACAGTCAAAGAGGAGACATGAATCTGGACCAGGTAGGGGGGCGGGACCTGAATTACCCACACACACAGTGAGTTTGAGGGGTAGGACCCAGGGTGATTTGGAGAACTGAAAATTCCTTCAGAGTCAGTCAAAACACCTCCACAACCTGAAAGGCAGAGAGAGAGAGATCCTGTGTCTCAGGTACACAAAAAACATATTTGTTTTAGAGAGGGCAGACCTACTTGTTTCAGATGGAGGGATTCTGGCAGGCTGTGGGGCAGCTGTACTATCCTCCTGACTTTTATTGATAGGGACTGTGGGTAAAGTATGGGACAGTCCAACCCCAGCATTCTGTAGGCCTGAAGTTGCAGTGGACAACAACTGATCCTCCACTGCCTGGCTTTTTATCTCTAAATAAGGCAGCAAAAACACATGACTCTAGCTAGAAAATACTTATTGATGTGCAATGGGATGTAGCCATGCTGAACTAACAGGCCAGTATCTGTAAATTTATGATGTACTTTGATATATTAGCGTGAAACCTGGGCTTATAAAGTCACTCAATCCTTTAAATCAGTTTGAGATCATTACGATGATCTGTTTGATGTGCAGCAGTGACTCACGTGTGAGAATGAGGACCAGAGCCAGTCCGAGGGCTGCTAACAGTAGCAGGACAGCAGCTGAGACCAGTACCACCCCCCAACCACAACCTGGACCACGCAGACGCATCACATACACACCAAAGAGTCCCCAGGGTAGGCCTAAAAGAGCAAAAGCATGCATACATACATAGTACATGTGTTGTCTCTTGGAGAGGAGGATTTCTTCAATTATCAAAACAGTGTATTCTGCAGTCATTATAATAGGTAAAGCTAAAACTATTGGACCTTTCAGAAACAAGCAAATTTCAGCAGTGTAATTAATATTTTCAAAATAAAAGCAGCAGGAATGTAGATAGTTTCAGCCCTTAGACTTAGACAAACTCTGAAAACAGAGAATCTGCTTTATGCTCTAATAATGTTCATTACTTGATCCCTTACTGCTAAACTAAGATAACCCTGATGACATCAGTATGATATATGATTTTTTTTCTCAAGAGAACTAAAGAAGACATCAAACTTTGATTTAAGCAAGATTGCACCTTTAACCCTTATACAATTATAGTTGCCCATGAAGCCATGTTTACCTATAACTCAAAACTGAGTTTAAATGTTGCAGTTAGAGTACAGGCACATGAAGCAGCAAGCTGACTGCTGACTCACTTGCTGCTGAAGGTTTGATTGGTTCAGGTGTAGAAGAGGATGTCCTGAATCCCTCCACCCGTTCCTCTTTCTCCCCCTCCAGCTCAAAGGCGGGATTGCAGAACACATTCTGTGGAAATAGTTTCTTTGAATTCTTCTCCTACTTTCAATAAAAAGTTGAATTCATAAGCAACGAAACACACTTTCAGTCACTTGAAGACACACACACACACACACAGAGCTTGTTCCTGCTAAGCTAAGCTGCACAACAGATATCAAATATGGTTTTAATCCACTGCTGGCCGGGGTATATAATGATATTTTGTGCAGCACTGACATGTCATTACCTTCAGATCTGGTTTTAAGTTTCCACCATTTTCTTAGGCAGCTATCTGACCCCTTTGTTGCTAAATGTCCAAATTTGTTAACCATCTAGTGACTGTGGAAGCTCATTTCCCACTGTGTGGGATTATCGGTGTGCTTTCACACTCTTCTGACATTTTTGTTTTGCAGAAGTTCGGAAAGGTGCATAAATCGTCTTACTATCATTGAATAAATGTTCAGAAAAGTAGTAGAGTCTGGCTTTTCAATGCTAAGCCATAAAGTTTTAGCTTCATGCTCGGATATAGTTGCACGGTACTCCGAAATAGGAGGTGTTAGCTTTCTAGACTACACATACATGTTTCTAAGCAAGACAATAACTGTAGACAAGGACTGATTAACAATCTACGCACATTTTACACTGGACAACCTTTTTGTTGTTGTTTCAACAATATTACTTGCTTGTCATTTATTAAAGTTATAAAATGAACTGAATTGAAACCCGGTGGAGCTTCAACAGAGCAGTCTCCATGACAGCTTTCCTGTAAAGATTCTGGAAAACCAGCTCGTGAGCAGCCTTGAGCTGGGATTGTTTTGTTAAACCAAATTAGTTAAGCTCTTACAAGTAGATTTTGATATAAGGCCTCTCTAAAAACAACCAAATTACAAGTGATGCAATTTAAAGCTGGGGGTCTGAGCCTTTGAAAGGTTTGCCACTTTGGTAATCCAACCACACCAAAGAAAACTGGCATAGGAATCCCACAACATATCCAATTAAAATCCCAAAACACGGTGAGCCAAAATCAAAATATCCCACTCACCTTATAAATATCTGAGGAGTCAGGGTATACAGCGACTTGGCTGAGTTCAGACATCTTTACTCTCTCAGAGGACTCTGGTTTAGTGCTCCTCTTCCGAAAGACTCCAGTGTTGTTCTGAAAACATTTGGGATGAGATCCTGAAGAGATCCGTTTATCCGTGAGGGAGTTTTAAAGATTCTCCCTTGAGTTTTCTTGTCATCGTTCACTTCTTTGCCCAGACTGTAAACCTCCACATGAGCTGTGAAAGCCTGCAGCATTCAATCCTCCAGCACAGCACAGCCCTCTGTTGAGACTCCATCAAAAAATAACGCAGCTAGAAATGAGGCATAAAAAATAAAATAAAATTTAAGAATCTTCAAACTCCAGCCATCGAGATGCCCACAGCTGTGTCCACTCTCTGTCTAGTTTATCACAACATTTCTTTTTCATGCATGCATGTGTGTGTGTATAACTACTTAAAAGGGTTTTAGAAACTTGTTCACATTGCTGAGCAAAGCCGAGTCAGGTGAGAGGACTGAGCCCTCGAGGAGGCGGGAAGGGGGACAGGGAATGCCAGAGATGGGGTGGAGGTGGAGGTGCGGGGGCCCTTGTTAAATCTCTATAATCCCCATAATGATCTTTTAAGCTCCTAGAATGTTTTTATTGAAATGTGCACCTGCGCACAGCAGAGTGAGCAAACACAAACACACCAAGAACACTGGTGCAGACACACAGCAGTCTCAGGCATTTAACAATGATTCTGGGTGATATGGCACAACAACGACAACAGTGTTTAGTGTTCAGTAGCAAGGAGTGCGGTGTGTTTGCAAGATTTGAAACTGAAAAAAGATCCTGACATCTGGTTTGTTTAGGCTTGGCATTTTAAATATATCACTAAACAGAACAAGACCTCAGAGAACCCTGTAGAAAGAGAAAGAAATACTTGTATCAAAACTAAAAGTGAGTGGACGAATCTGTCCTCTGTCCTAAATTGCTCAATCCCTCCTATTCCCGTTAGTTCTTCTGTGTTAATGGGTAATCAGTCATCAAATAAAGGAACTGACTGCAGGTCGACAGAGACGCTCTTGTTGTGGCTTCTGTTGCTTAAAGATAAAAAAGAAGCCATGCATGTCAAGCCTGTACTGTGGATCATCCTCTTCTTGTCTGTCCGTAGGGGTGAGCATTTCACATTTAAGTGCTTTTGATTATGTCAAATGTGCATGGATGGGTGCCACATGGCTGAGTACACTGTACGTCCGTGCAGAGCTTCATGTTTGTCACCAACAGTTTTAATGTTTGTGCTCTAGTGTCCCTGCAGGAGACTGACTATGAGTATGACTATGATGTATATTATGAAGAACAGCCTGTGAACTGCTCAGTTACAGAGAGTATCAATGGTGGACATGTCACTTACTCCAAGGTATACACACACACTCTCACACTCTCACACACACACACACACACACAAAATGTGTACATCTTTTTATTTACATCAGTCTTGGTGAGAATGTTAGCTAAAATGCTAAAGTACCGTATTTTAAATAGTGTAAAGATGGAGTTTTAGTTCTCATATGTAGTAGTTTTATATAAAACTGGCAACAACAAAATTGCATTTTCTGGTCATGATAAAAAAAAAAAGAACTAAAATGTTAGGGAAGTGATACAACAGGGGCACAGATTTACTGGAAAACCTCATGTTACCTAATCTGTTTATTTAAATGACCACGTGTTTCCTCCTCAGGGAGGGCTGGAGGGCAGCGTGCTGACCTATCACTGCGGCCCGGGGCAATACCCATACCCAGTTAGCTACAGGACTTGTGGCGCATATGGGGAGTGGTCACCCATGAGATTAGCTAGTGGCAGACTTACGTCTGGGGTCACATGTAAAGGTAATGTTGATGATGATATATTCACTATCATATGCACAAGAAACTGGTCCCATTTTGGTGTTCTACACATCCTTCACTCACCCAGATGTGATGTGTCCGGCTCAGCTCCAGCTGGATCATGGTGACTTCTGGCCCAGGGACCAGTGGTTCCGCATTGGGACAACGCAGAGCTTCTCCTGCCAGGAAGGCTTCACCCTGTACGGCTCAGCACAGAGAAACTGCACTCTCTCTGGGGACTGGACAGGAGCCACTCCTGTCTGTAACAGCCATGGTGAGAAAAACAAAATTTTTTTCTTTATTTTTTCTTTATTTTATCATCTAATATCAGTGCAACAGAAACTCCACTTGTACATACATGTGGCCCTTCATCCAGGTTTACAGTGGACAGCAGCTTTCAGTAATTACATATCAGTATCTTTATGAACACATTTTAATATTAGTTCATTGTGACATCTATTCTGTGTTATTAAGTGATGTGCATATAATATTTTGATGCCTAAAAAAGCCTATTTGCCTCACTACAACATGCAACATAATTACTTTTTATAATAATAAAGCTCCACTGTAACCACTCTATGAGCAAAAACATGAATAGACTTCTTAAAGATGGTAAAAATCTCTATTCATCACTATTTTATATTTTGTTGCATCTGTTTGTAATTTCAGCTGAGGACTGTGATGACCCGGGGATCCACCGGGTGCCCTGAGGTCAGCAGGCCGGTTCCTCATTGGAGAAAAGTTGACTTACCGGTGTCAGACCGGGCTGGCTCTGCTCGGATCGGTCGAAAGGTTCTGTCTGGAGCACAGGGAGTGGAGCGGATCCACACCACGCTGCCAAGGTGCATTAAATTTACAGAACACTAATTTTCAAGACCAAAATAGAAAGAAGTTTCCTTTAATAATCTCACCAACAGATTTGCACCACATTAGCATCATGTCAGTGCATTAACAACACATGGTTATTTATGATTAATTAAAAAAAAGTGCTTTGTTGCAGGTCCATATACCTTTGACTCTCCCAGTGCTGTGGCTGCAGCCATGACAGGATCACTTGCAGGAGTGATGGATGTGTTGTCACCAGATGACAAAAAGAAAGGTGGCTGTCCATCATGTTAAACATATTCACATAAAATTGGTATACAGATCAAAAGCAATTACATGAAATAAAACTTCCACTTTGTGTGTTGAAGAGGAAATCAGATCCTTCGGCTCGAACCTTCCGTGTGGGTGAAGTCAGCCGTATGCACATCTACATATTACTGGACACATCAGGAAGCATCCAAGAGGATGAGTTTGAAAAGTCCAGAAACGCCACCATTGCTCTGATCAGAAAGGTCTGTGATGAATGAGCTCAGCGTGACAACCTGAGTCTCCAACAATGAGATCATTTATTCTCTTTAAACCCCTGGTTTATGTGTCTTCCTCTTTCAGCGAGCGAGAAACCTACTCATCTTCTTCTTTTTCTCTCCAGCTGGACAGCTATGAAGTACAGCTGAATTTCCACGTGTTGTCCTTCGCCAGCGAGGCTAAAGACATTGTCGACATCACAGACACAGATTTAAGTGGTAGCGTTGACGACGTCATATGGAATATCTTGGAGTTTGACTACAAGAGTATGCGTCTGCTTGTTCTGCCTGTATTTGAAAATCATGTCTTTTGATCCACAGCACACCGCAATCATGATTTGCCCTTTTGTTCAATAGGTAATTGTATTATTTATACCCCGCCAGCCCACCCCCACAATGATTCGTTCTTCTTTGTTGATTCATGCGTAGGCCACGGGCGCAAAACAGGCACCAACCTCTACGCTGCTCTGCAACGTGTCAATGAGAAGATGAGCCTCTTTAAAGTCGACAAAACCAACAACCAATTTAATGAGACCCAGAACATCATCATCATAGCAACAGACGGTGACAACACTCAGAGAATCTCACAAAATCATCTATTAAGCAAAGATTTTTCAATCACTAGAGCTACTTTATTTATCTTTAGTCAGCATTCATCCTCTTCTAATGTCTACCCGCCTACAGGTTACTCCAACACAGGGAGAAACTCTGTGGCTGCCCTCGCTCGGATCCGGCATTTGCTGGGTTATAGTGACAGAGGCCCAGATCATACAAATGAGAGAATGCTAGGTATTGTGATGCAAATAAAGTAGAAATAGATATATCATGATGCAGTCACAAATCGTAAATTAAATGTTTTAGTGGGCCGAGTTCCCGTCTGTACTGATGTTTTTATGTGCGCTTTCAGAAGTCTATGTGTTTGGTGTCGGGCAGAACGTGAATAAAGATGAGTTGAATTCTTTGGCCTCAAACAAACGTGGTGAGACGCATGTCTTCATCCTGAAAGACTTTGAAAAACTGGGAGATGTGTTCAACAAAATGATTAGTAAGTAGGGAACCGCCCTCCACTCTGACACAAAAGAACCATATGAAACCACATTAATCATTCATGTTTCATATTTCCAGCATTTTCTAGTACTGAAGTTTAAACATTCCAATGATTATTTCTTAAAACAATAAAACAGGTGATAAGAGTGTGACGAAGTGTGGGGTGGCTCAGGAAGACATCTCCAAGGAGCAGGAGATATGGGGAAAAGCTTTCACTAGCCCCTGGCACGTCGCTCTGACATCAGTAAGAACTTTAGACACACTCAGAAAAACTCCTTTTCTATAATCTCAAGGGGATTTTTACACCCTAACATTTTCCTTCCATGTAGACTGAATGGGGTGACAAGTCCTGTTTTGGATCCATTGTAAGCCAGAACTGGGTGCTGACGGCTGCTCATTGCTTTGGCAAAGAACGGACAAGCAGAATCCCACAGCAACTCGCCATAGAACACGGTTAGTGCCTCTGGGAAACTTTTAGAAATGTACAGTCGTGTCCAAAAGTTTAGAGAATGAAGTATTGGTTTTCAAAAAGTTTGCTGCTTCAGTTTTTTATGATGGCAGTTTGCATATAATCCACAATGTGATGAAGAGTGATTGGATGAATTGCAAATAATTGCAAAGTCCCTCTTTGCCATGAAAATGAACTAAAGCCCCCCAAAACACATATCCACTTCATTTCTGTTGACGGGGAGAAGGCTGGAGAACACGCCGTGCTGATTGAGTTTGAATAGCAGATTGGATGCTTTAAAGTGATAGTTCTTAAAATCATTGTTCTTCCTCCGTTAACCATGGTCACCTGCAAGGAAACGTGTAGTCGTCATTGCTTTGCATAAAAACAGCTTCACAGTCATGGGTATTGTTGCTAGTAAGACTGCATCTAAATTAACCATTTATTGGATCATCAACTTCAAGGAGAGAGGTTGAATTGTTGTAAAGAAGGTTTCAGGGGGCCCAAGAAAGTCCAGAAAGTATCAGGACCGTCTCCTCACGGTGATTGAGCAGCAGGATTGGGGTACCACCGGTGCAGAGCTTGCTCAGGAATAGCAGCAGGCAGGTGTGAATGCATCTGCACACACAGTGAGGTGAAGACCTTTGGACCTTTGCCTGGTGTCAAGAAGTGCAGCAAAGAAGCCACTTCAGGAAAAACAACAAGGATGGACTGATATTCTGCTAAAAGTAAAGGCATTGGACTGCGGAGGACTGGGGTAATTTTCACTGATGAAGCCCCTTTCCGATTGTTTGGGGCATCTGGAAAAATGATTGTCCAGAGAAGAAAAGGTGAAAGCTGCCATCAGTCCTGTGTCAAACCAACAGTAAAGCATCCGGAGACCATTCGTGTGTGGGGTTGCGTCTTTTCCAAGTGAGTGAGCTCATTCACAAGAACACAGCCATGAATAAAGAATGGCACCAAAACAGTTTGGTGAAGAACAATGCCTTTCCCAGCATGATGGAGCATCGTGCTATAAGGAAAAAGTGAATACTAAGTGGCTCGGGGAACACAACATTGAAAATTTGTCTCTGTGACCTGGAAACTCCCCAGACCTTAATTCCATCAAGCAATTGTGGTCAATCCTCAAGAGGCAAAAACCTGTGAATTCTGATGAACTATTAAGCATTGTTTATGCAGGAATGGGTGGTTATCAGTCAGGACTTGGCCCAGCTGTTGACTGATAGCATGCCGGGGTGAACTGCAGACGTCTTGAAGCAGCAAACTTTGTGAAAACCAATACTTGTGTCATTCTCAAAACTTTTGGCTACAGCTGTAGCTCAATATAAGAGACTAGCAGATAACGAACTGATGTGAAAATTTATGTTGGGGAAATACATTCTTGGAGATTAAACCCTTGGTGATCATTTGATGATTTTGGGTGCTAGGACACTAACATACCTAAACCCAGTCTCAAGGAGACACAACCTAGTGCCAGTCCCAAACCTGAATAAATAGTAGTGTTGCATCAGGACAGAAATCCGACATAAAATCAAACACATAGATCCATTCGCTGTGGCAACCCTTTGGAAAAATAAGAAAGCAATCAAAAGTTCCCTAAGGACCCTAATATACCAGTCCACAGGCTTAGAGTGCTGGCGTTCTTATTTCACTGCATTTTATAATCCTGATTTGCTTTTTAATCCTAATTTAGTATTTAATCTTAATTCAGCCTTTAACAACCCTGGATTTTTTTTGGCAAAAACATCTAAAAATATAATAAAATTTTTAAGTTAAAGCTGTTCCTAAACCCTTAGGATTGTGTGAAAAAGATTGGGCAAAAGTAAGATTTACTCTAAATGTAACTATCAGGAAGTTATGCTCTTTGGAACAGACAGATTTTATGATTTTTTTTTTTCTGGCCTAGATTTAAAAAAAACAAACAAAAAAACTAAAAGGAGTGTACACAGATTAAGTTGGTACTTCTGGACTAAAACACACCATGATTACAAAGAATAAGGTCTTGGCTATTCCCATTTCAAATTTGAAAATAGCTGTAAAAATGAGCATTTTACAGCATATTTTATATGGTTTAGGTTGTGCGTTTTACAGCAGGACATTTTTGGAGACTCCAAATGGACACTTTGGATGAATTTGGATAACCTTGTACACTGTCTGGAGAAAATGCAATAACGTTTGAATGCTTCACCCTACAGACATCAATGAGGGCTCTAATGAAAGCTTACATTTAGAGGAATTAGATTATAGAGCCAAAGCCACTATCCCTGTTTTAGAAATTCACATTTTATCTTAAAAAAGCAATAGTGTATTTTCTTACACAAAGTAAACATGTGCATTATGAAAAGTAGTCTGAACTAGTGTTCTAGTCAACAAACATTTTGAAGTATTTACATATTTACTGGCAAATTATTATTCTACATGTTTTCTCTGTCCCAGTCATTGTAGCAGTCATGTTTTGTAGCAAAGCACAAGGGCATGTTGCATGTTGAACACTTGACTGGAGTTTTTGCATGGCACTTCCTGCACTTTAGCCTTCCAGAGATTTTGTCCCCAGAATCAGCAATATGGACAAGGCGATGGTGTGGTTCCGGGCGCTCTTGCTGTGGGGTGCTTTGCTGAGTGCCCACCCTGGAAAGCTCCACTTTTGTTCCTTTTTGTGGTTTAATTTTAAGTCTTTAATTCAAAATAAGCTGTTAAAACAAGCATAACACATTTCAACATCAAGGAATACAGTTGAGTGAATGATTAATTTCCAACTATATTAAGTGAGACATTAATGTTGGATAAATCTATCCAGTTATGATGCTTAACTTTAATTTTCAGTCAAACCAATTTGCTCAGGAACAAATGAAACACTGAAATAAACCAAACACCAGCTGTTAGAGATCATCTGAGTGAGTTATATCTGTGCTTAACTCCCACTCAGCTGAGAAAGCCAGTGAGGATTTGAAAAGATGTGCCGATGTTGTGCCAAAAAGTGATTTCTGATGTGCTTTTGTGTAATATCTTTGCTTATACTGGTGAATAGAGTGTCAATAGGATTTATGAAGGGCTTATGTATAAAATGAAGAAATTACCTGTTTATGCAAGTACTCTGCATTATTGCACCTACATTATAATAAATAAGCTTGGGTACACCTTGGGGTCCCTCCGTACGAGCTAGTGGAGGTGGCTGGGGAGAGGGAAGCCTGGGCTTCTCTGCTTAGGCTGCTGCCCCGCGACCTCCGGATAAGCAGAAAATAATGGATGGATTATAATAAATCCAGTCCCTTTTGGTCACTTAAAATATCTTTATAGAGTGTAATGTTATATTTGTTTTGATTTCTGCTGCCCCCTTGGCCAGATTTCTCTTAAAAAGACATTTTTAAAATCAATCACAATTTTTACCCTGATAAAGAATATATAAAAGTCACTGCCAAAAACTGATTGCAGCTTCTACCTTGTGACAGAAATGTTGTTTCTCGCTCAAAGTGACCCAATATCATTCACGAGAGCTATGTTTGACATATTGTCCACAGATTATAGATCAGCAAGTCATTTACAACAGTTTAAATACAGTCAATCATTTTTTTGGCAAATACCGGAAATCACTTTTTGGCACAACACAGACAGTCGGGTGTTCTCTCCTGCTAAAGCGAGCCTCGATAGCCCGGTCAGCTCACAGCTAGTGAGGTGAGCTGCTGGTAGAGCAGTTTGAGTTTTGATGCGCAATGAATAATGGGATGTGGTAAGCCACGAAGGATATAACAGACCCATCCTTCAAATTCGAGAAAAGAAGGACGCATTCATCGACCGCATTTGGAGGAGCCTTCGAATTCTCGCTGTGACTTAATTGGCCTACAAATGCAGCCTTCGAAGGATGTGGCCCCTGAATTTGGACACAGCTTATGTCTGTGTAGATTCTCAGTCATCCAAATCCAAATTTATTTATAAAGCACATTTAAAAATAACAGAGTTAACCAAAGTGCTGTACATAGGGATAATAAGATAAAATAAATACACCAAACACACACACATTTAAAATATATTTAAGAAATCACAAGATTATAAAACAATACAACAGCTAAGAGAGATAGCTCTCACTCAGATTTGAAGGCCAAAGAATAAAAATGAGTTTTAAGAAGCACTTTAAAAACATGCACAGTAGAAGCTGACCAAACATAAAGGGGCAACTTGTTCCAAAGTGTAGGGGCTACTGCTGAGAAAGCCCTGTCCCCCCTGCTCTTAAGCCTAGTTTTGGGAACACTGAAAAGTAGCACACACACACACACACACACACACATACATACATACATATACATATATATATATATATATATATATATATATATATATATATATATATATATATATATATATATATATATATATATATATATATATATATATATATATATACATATATATATATATACATACATACATACATACATACTGGGCGGAGATATAATTTTTATCCCGAGGAGACTGATCAACCATGAAGCTGCAATGCTAGATGTACCTCCAGATTTTCACATAAAATTTCTTATTTACTGTAGTGCTTATGTTATTGCACATTTAATTATTATTGGTACTCAATAGAGAATGATCTATCTACACTAGTTGGTGTAGATAGAAGCTTCTCAGAATAACAGAAGCCCAATATCAATTGATTTACATTCTAAATTTTAAGATGTAGTTATTATAGAACCAAAACAGCAATTGCCCCAAGTACATTAACCCAACCAGTCATGACAGAGGAGGACTGAATCAGGTTTAAAAAATTAAATTTGGATTAAAAATGTAATTGGGATTAAAAAATAACCTTTGATATTAAAACTAAATTAAGATTAAAATTCTATCAGGAATTAAAATTTCTTTAGGATTAAAAAATCTAATTAGGATTAATAACTTAATTAGGGTAAAAAAATTATTAGAATTAAAAACAAAAACTGTTGGGACTCCACAGTATTATAGAGGCTTGGGGAAATTGCTGTTTTAAACTGAAGTTACAAAAATAAACTTGAAATATAACCTATACAAGAGAGAACAGTTATTTTTTGTCTCACTCCTCGTGGAGATTGGTCACATGTATTTAAATCTAAGCAAATGAGAAATGTATTTATATGTACATATTTATGGTGCAGAAGAACAAATAAAGGTGCACAGGGAACATATTTTTAAAGGCAAAAAGAGGAAGGGGGAAAAAAAAACATGAACTAATTTTGCCATGGTAACCAGAAACAAGAAGATGGAGCATGGGGCGCTGTTGCTTCTGCTTCTTCAGGATGGAACTTCAGAGTACCAAAACATCCTCAGACTTTTAAATATTCCCCCAGCCATGTTTCACTGTGGGTTCATTCTCTCTCTTTTTTAATCTCCTTATCTATGTACATTCAGTGGTGCAAAAAGTAGGTATGCACTATATGCAATGCATAGGGGTGCAACACAGGTGGGGGTGCCAAAGAGATGCGGGGGAATTATTTCTCTAGTCAGCATTTTCTGTATTTACAGGGGTAAATACAGGGTTGGACAATGAAAACTGAAACACTTGTCATTTTAGTGTGGGAGGTTTCATGGCTAAATGGGACCAGCCTGGTGGCCAATCTTCATTAATTGCACATTGCATCAGTAAGAGCAGAGTGTGAAGGTTCAATTAGCAGGGTAAGAGCACAGTTTTGCTCAAAATATTGCAATGCACACAACATTATGGGTGACATAACAGAGTTCAAAAGAGGACAAATTGTTGGTGCATGTCTTGCTGGCGCATCTGTGACCAAGACAGCAAGTCTTTGTGATGTATGAAAGCTATGTAAGTTATGTCAGTGTATCAAGAGGAGGCTTGATGAAAATGAAAATGGATGATGGAAAATAAAAGCCTTTAATAGGAGTCTTGCATTTTATAAGTCCATGAATAAATGAGATCTGCAAACATGAACACAGTAAACCTTGAGAGGGTGCGTTTTGTGTGTGTGTGTGCGTATGGGTTTCTTTTTTCTTTTTTTGGGGGGGGGCGCTAAAAATGTGTCTGCATACATTTTGACCCAGGTGTCATCTACATATCTGTATCAGTGGCTAGGGGCCATCCCTTTGAAAGAATCAAGAGCTTTACTTTCAACTTCCTACATGTAAAGGTTGGCTACAATGGGAGAACCTGGGGAGCTCATGGCACATCCATGTTTCTGTCTGTAGAATCCATCATTGTATCTGAAATATGTTGTGGTAAGGCAGAGGTCTAAAAATGCACAAATCTGATCTTGGGTAAAGCTGGTTCTGTTCTGTAAGGAGTCATCTTCCTGTAGTCGTTTTCTGACGGTCTCCACTGCCTCAGTTGTGGGTATGCAAGTGAAAAGTGAAACCACATCAAAGGACACCATGGTTTCACCTGGATTCAGTACTAGATTATGGACCTTGTTTGTAAAATCTGTGGAGTTTTCAATGTGGTCAGGTGTGTTGCCAACAAGCGGAGATAAGATGGTGGCGAGGTGTTTGGAAATGTTGTAGGTGACCGAGTTTATACTGCTGATAATGGGTCTGAGTGGGACTCCTTTCTTGTGGCTCTTCGGGAGTCCATAAATGCATGGAATAATTTCTCCAGGGTGCAGACAGTAGTAAGTGGGGCGGTCAATGGCCTTTTCCTTTTCAAGTTGTTGTAAGCAGCAGATGACTTTTTTCTTGTAGTTGCTTGTGGGATCACATCTCAAGGCCTCATAAGTATTGTTGTCACTGAGGAGTTTAGTAATTTTGGAGTGGTAATCAGTTGAATTCAGAAAAATGGTGCTTGTCGCCTGGTAGTATTGTGATGTTTTGATCCTTACTTATGGCTGTGATGGCCATCTTCTTTTGAATGGTGAGGTTGGATGGAGGAAGTCTTGCACTGGAGAGGGTGGCTGAAACTTTCATCCTGATTTGTTCTGCCCCAGGTTGGGATACTTTATTATTTCTTATAGCTGTTTCTGTTGCTGTGATGAGGTCTACTATGGGAAGCTATTGTGGGGATATGACAAAATTGAGTCCTTTGGCTGGCACATTTTCTTCTGGTTTGGTGAGAACCCTGTCTGATAGGTTCTTCAGCCACTTCTCTTGGTTACCATTGCTTACGGTGTCTTCCTGTTTGTTACCAGGTGGTCTGTGTACTGACTCTGAATGGTATGTCTTGGTTTGCAGAGTTGTCTTTTGTGCTGTGCCAACTGGGCTTTGTCCACAAACGTAAAAACTTCTTCTATGAAGGCAGGAGGTAAGAGTGATGAGAGTTTCTGCTGAGTCTGGTGGATTTTGTTCTGGAGTGCATCTATGGTGAAATGGACCTGTCTTATCCTTTCACTCAGAAGGTGTTTCTGTGCTCTCCATAGGATTTGATCAGCTCTATGTCCTTTTACTGTGGACCCAAGGTGAAAACTCTTAGGAACCAGTCTGGACTGCCTGCATCTCAAATTGAAACGCAGGCAAAAAAGTGTATTTACTTTTTTTCAAGAAAGGTTTAGGCTCTGTTTTTGGTGCCCTTGTGGATGTGATTCGTGTTTTGGACCTCATGGATGCATTGGATTATATTCACTGGACTGTTATGGACAAAATGATGCCAAATTTGTGGGGAATTATCAATATTTTGACTCCAGAAAGCCTTCAAAGGTAGGGAACATCAAATTACTAGTTTCGGGTATTAGTTTAACATACCCTGTGGTGTATACGTTGTGATAGTTGTGCCTGGGAATGGCATATATGGTCGGAAAGACGAGAGCCGTAGCTTTCTTTTGATGTGTCGCATGTGTGTGTGTGGGCTAACCAGGAACAGAGATGTATGGCTGTAGAGTCCGAGAAGCTGCGGGTCAGCCTGGATACGGGCCCTAGCATTATTAAAAGGTTTTTATTATTTTAAATCATTATTTAAAACAACAGTAGTAAATCATAATTTCAATTAGAATTCTAATTAAACATAAATTATGACTACATTTTAATTCTAATTTAGTTTAAACTCAAATTGTTTTTAATACTAAACAAACCTTAATCATTAATATTGTGACACTGTGGCAGTGGCGCAGTGGGTAGGCGCTCGCCTTGCAGCCGGAGGGTTGTGTCCTTGGGCAAGACACTTAAACCACATTGCCTAATATTAGCGCCAATCTCTGGCTGCATGACCACAGATGCTTGTCTCTGAATGAGTGATCTGGAGCGATCATTTCGTTGTGTGCCTTGTGTGCACAATGACTTGAATCTAATGTAACATCTGAATTTCTAATTTAGTTTTTAATCTCATTCAAGATTTTGTTTTTAATTCTAATAATTTTTTTTACCCTAATTAAGTTATTAATCCTAATTAGATTTTTTAATCCTAAAGAAATTTTAATTCCTGATAGAATTTTAATCTTAATTTAGTTTTAATATCAAAAGTTATTTTTTAATCCCAATTACATTTTTAATCCAAATTTAATTTTTTAAACCTGATTCAGTCCCAATTTAGCTTTTAATCATAATGGAATAAACTGCAGATTTTTATCATTGTGTTATACACTGAAATCAGTTCATTTGTTCCCAGGTCTTTCACAACCCAGAGAATCTGTTAGAGTTAAGAGAGTGATCGTGCACCCCAATTACAACACCAACGCACTCAAACACAGAGGAGTCTCTGAGTTTTATGACTATGATGTGGCTCTGCTGGAGACCAACAGCAGCATCCCACTGTCATGGAGTGCCAGGTAAGATGCGCTGCACGTTGTGTGCCTTTCTAATCCTGTTTTCATGCTTATTGTCTGTGTGTTACACAACAGACCAATCTGCCTGCCATGTACCATACCAGGCTCCCGAGCCATGAAGAAAATCAACTCCACCTGTGACGAGCACAGTAGGTGACCTTTACCTTCTCAAGAATGTGATCTGTGAGGAGTCTGTTTTACAAAGGCATTCATCAGCTTCAGTTTGTTTCCCATTTTAAACAGTTTTAATGATGTGACACAAAACTAAGGATAAAATCTTGAATAAATGATCATACATTCTGAATAAATTGAATGTTACAGGAAAGGAATTACTAACGCTTGAGCAGACGCCCGCCTTTTTCAACCATAAGACCTCGAAGACTGGAATAAACATTCCGTATGAACGTAAGGAAACACACATCCATACGAACAGTCAGGTGAGTGCTGCGTTTACGCTCATCATCAGTACTGTGGTGAAAATGATTCGTTACCGTGCACATTTATCTGCAGAGGCCCGACTGTGTGGCGAAAGCAAGGAAACTTCTAGACGGCACAAATGTGACTGTGGATGAGTTTATACCTGACAGATTCCTCTGCTCTGGAGGCACTAGAGGCTATAAGGATGCTGTCACATGCCAAGGTCTGGTCTCTTCTGGATAGTAATCCTAACAATTTAACTAAGATAGGAATCACCTTACAGCTCCATGTGTGTTTCTGTATAGGCGACTCCGGCGGGTCCCTGTTTCTGCAGAAAAAGAAGCGCTACTTTCAGGTCAGACAGTTTTCCTATATCTATAAGAGCCTGACAGTGAACTGAGACATCAATGTCAAATGGACATTTTTCCTGCTCTCATCACCAGGTGGGGCTAGTGAGCTGGGGCATCATAGATGTATGTCAATTACAGAGATCAAGTTCCAGCAAGCCGCCTCCCGATGCCCGAGACTTTCACGTTGACCTCTTCAAGATAATGTCGTGGTTGAAGCAGCATCTGGGGGAGGTAATCCAGTTCCTGCCTGAGATCGACTGAGCAGATCCAGGATTAGTCTGCAGGGATAGGCTTGATTTAAGCCACACAGGTTTCAACTGAGCAAATGCAAAAGGGGTGAACTCGTTCCACATCTTATAGAGATAGATACTTTATTGATCCCGAAGGAAATGAGGGCATCCAGCAGCGTAAGATGGAGAAGTACTTAAAGCCAATCAAGCAG
Organism: Pterophyllum scalare; assembly: GCA_024447675.2. Lineage (NCBI taxonomy): Eukaryota > Metazoa > Chordata > Actinopteri > Cichliformes > Cichlidae > Pterophyllum > Pterophyllum scalare. The sequence goes on from JAMQGT020006602.1 coordinate 224,585, forward strand.
ATTTTCTAAACCCTTTATTGTAATATTCAGTAACAGGGATTTCTGAAGCCGTGGTGTACTAAAATTACACAAATCGTATACAATATATAGTAGAAAATTAACTGCTTGTTTTTCCACTTTATTTCTTTCTAAACTCAACATTACTGCATGACTTATAAAACTACTGTTAAGTTTATTCATTTAGATGTGTTCAATTGTCTCTTGATAAAGTATCTAATTTTGTTGTTGGGCGTTGAGGCTAGAAGCCTTATTGAATGCATAACAGCTAGGAAACATGTTTAGTGCATCATCCAGCCCATGAGCTGAAATAAATGTTGAAATCTGCTGACTTTACTGGGTGTCATTTTGGAACTTTCTTTGTCCAAAAAAAAAAAAGAAAAAGCAAAAGGTGTCCAATCATCCCTCAGAGAACTGTCTGAACAGAGTTTCTGATTGCTCGTCTTTGAAGTTTGGAACAAAGTGGATCTGCAGGATCTCAGAGAATCCCTCAGAGAGAGCAGGAGCCTTAAAGTGTTTCCTGTTCAGAGAGAGACAGTGCAAGATTCAAGAGGTTAAGAACTGTTACTACCAGAATATAGAATTCAATCTGTGAGTCTTCATATATAATAATAAGGATTAAAAGAACAGGTTCTGAAAATGTAACACTCTGCCAAGCTCTGTGCTTGGAGTGTGGGAGGAAAGGGCTGTTCTTCCTGACCATTTTTACTTACTTATAGCTGTGGAAAACCATGTCATTGACCTTGGCGTGTTTAGTGTCTGATGGAGCCATCTCACGGAACTGGGAACAATATTTATGCTTTTTAAAACAACAACAACAACAGATAAAAACAAAAACACAAGGGTAAAACGGGTCCGTGTGGACGGCTGAGTCATACCCTGTTGTTGTGTTTGGCTTCCTCCAGCGTGGCAGAGAAGTGAAAACAGCGACTAGGCACACCCGCTGCTTTGGCCACATCCACATAGCTACAAAATACACACAAACTGCTGGTTACACAGGCACAAAGGAAGGACAAAAGAATTATGAAACACAATAATGAAAATTTCTTCAAGAGCTTTTTTTCTACAAGGGTAAAATGAATGCTTGTCAAAATAGAATTTAATAACTGGCGTTTGCACGCCCCGGATCTTTTCTCTCTCTTTACCCATCAAACGTGAAATACAGCAATGAATTCAAGTAGCCTGTCATCGCATAATGCTGTGCATTACACTGAGCTAATGCAGTGTAATGCATTTGTTCCACAAACATCAACCAGATATGTGACTTTATCAGACGTTCGTATAAGCACGATGTGAATATCTCCACCCTGCTCGCAAATATATCTGACTGTGTATCCTTGTGTTAGTCTTTGCGTGACTCCTCCAGCTTATGACTGTGTGCATTCAGGTGAGGTGGATCTGAGTATATAGATGTGTAATGTAATGAATAAGGACACACACACACACAAACGCAGCCTAACTGAGGCTGAGGTGCTTGTACCGTTTGCGAGACTCTGGGTCTGGGTTGGTGTTATCTACGGCTACGCTGCGGCCCTCCTTCAGAGCACGCTCACATGCCGACACGCAGTTTTGCCATGAACCGAGCGTGTCCTGATCCAGAAACAAAAGGAAATCAGTATCACATTGAAAATACACACAATGATGATGGCAAACATATAACTTGGTGATTTATAATAAACAAAAGTGATAATGGGACAAATCTGGTGCAAAACAACAACAAAAAGTACACATTATTTCAGAAAATGCAACGATAACGAGAGCACCGCCGAGTGCGTGCCAACGCTCGGCTGTTTTGAATCGGTACCAGAGAGGAAGGGGGAGCTTTGGGCGTCAGTGAACAAGTGATGGGTCTAGCTTGAACAGTGTGCATCTAGGGTGTGAATTTGAACGTCCTAGGTGAGATCATTATCGCATTCACAAGATTTTTCAGAATACTTGACCGCTGACCTTTACCATCAGGTCAGGGTCACCGAGAATTTTAGTGGATGAAGCTATGGTGTGCATCTGAACATGTCACATTGTTCTCGGGTGCACTTACCCTGTTGACATAGACGTAGCCCTTTGGAATAACATGGGTGTGGAAGAAGGTGGATTTACCCGCTGGGGATCAAAAGAAGATGGAGCGAGATCAGATGGGTGTTTGTCAAAGGTGTGAACAGAAAGGTGTCTCAGTGTTTTTCTTACACGCAGGGAATCCCACGGCAACAATGACTTCAGTCTCTCTGGAGGTGAGGGAGGAGGATGGTGGGTCATACAGCCTGGCAGCAGAGTCAAGCTTTCTCTAAAAATGTAAATAAAGAGAACCACTAACAAGATACAGAAACAGATGACAAATATTATTCTCATATGTACAGGCTACACTGTACCCACAGGGTCAAATTCAGGCAGACTGTAGGGGGCGCACTTCCAACCCAAAAAGTATTCCTCTGGAGTGTAGAACTGCAGCCCGATGTTTAGAGCAAACTGTGACATGAGAAAAAAAAAAGTCATTCTCCATTAACATATAACCCCCCCCCCAAAAAAAACAGGTAACATTTGATGCTACAAAAGATGCAAATACAATTCACTCTAAACTCCTAACATTGCTCTTACCAGCCGGTCACTGCAAGAGAAGTCCTTTTTTTCTTCCCTGGAGCCCAGTTTTCTGGTCTTCCGGCAGCATCTGGGCACACAGGAAAGTCACGTGCTGTGTGTGCATGTCTGTGCAGCTCTTGTGTGTTTGGGTTTTGGAAGATTTAGTAATGTTAGGGCTGCTTTTATGGATTGAGGGGGAAAGGACTGAAGTTAACATTCCAGTGGAGTTTGTGTTCAGGGACAAAAGTGGGAATAAATGGATAAAAAGAAAATAAGCACAAGAGGGACTGAAATGCAACTGCATTTAGATAATGCTTTTCTAGGTTTCCTGGCCACTAAAAGTGCTTCACAAAGTCACACTTTAACCATTCATACAGCACTTTATTCTATGAATTTAAAGCATTTTCTGAAACCTCACGTCCATGAAACATTTTAACCTAATATGCATGCCACAGGGAACCCACACAGTCACAGGGAGAACATGTGAACTCCCCTCGAGTTACAAACAGGCCAATAAAAACCATAACCACTGGAAAAAACTACAGGATTGTGTACAGTATTATTTTATACTGAATTTGGTATTTTGATCTCTGCATTAGAGGAAAGAACAAAACTTACACTTTAGGAAATTTATTTTAATGGTTTTGATTAATAATTAAATTCCAGAACTTGTGGGCAATTATTTAAAAGTGATGTGATGCAGATAATCTGATTTTATGACACCAATACAAAAACCCAGGCTACACGGTCATCTTTTACTATAATACAGATCAGAAAGGAGCCGATCTTCAGAGTAGTTTTTGTGACACGCTAGTTTTTTTTAAACACAAGTAGTTCTACTTGTTGTATAGTACTTTTATTCTTTCCACTGCTGGATATTAAATAACAGGCAGCCTCTGCTAGGTATGGACTGTTTCTCACTGACAACAAAAACTACACACCTGAGATGACTTACCTCCAACATAAAAACTCTGTGTCTTGTCGACAGTCGCGTGATCATTGGCCTGGGCAGGAAACACACATGCAAAAACATTCAAACTAAAGGAAAATGTCTTTCTCCTTTTAATAAGGACACTCACATATACACACAACACGTACAGTCTCACAATGTTCCTGTCTTTGTGGATCACATGACTTCTTATTTATTTAGAAAGTAAAACAAGAGTTTTTCTATAAGCCTCAGGTGAAAAATGTGGGTTTTGTTGTTGCCATACTCTGCTTTGTAAAATAAAAAAAAACAACTAAACAATTTAATTGCAAAGTGTGCAATAGTGAAATGAGAATGAGGAATAATGAGGGCAGCTTCTATGACTCATCAGAAATTGTTTCTTTGTGCAGGCTGCCTCCACGTGAATGCTATTAGGAGGTGTGGTTCTTAAATGGGTGTGTGGGTGTTTCCATGTATGTTACCTGCTTACCTTGTCACACAGGTGATTCCACATTCCCATAACTGGTTTCCTATAAATACCAGGACCAGTTGCTACAAACACCTGGAAACACAGATGACATCACCCATAAATAGCACTTTGCTTTCAAAGTCTACAAAAAACCCTGATGAGAACCAACCTATGCAACATGACCGACCTGCACAGGGAGCTTCAGAGTGGCGAGGATGTCCTCCACTTTGGACTTGAAGACTTCTGGTCTCAGTTTGCCTTTAGCAATCCCCAGCTGGTTGGTGAAGAAGACCACCTGCAGGATGAGCGACAAATCCAGTGGACAGAGTGCATTAAAATGCAAACGTTGCAAAGTTAAATTCATTTAACATTAGCTTCTTCCCACCTTGTACCCTTCTTTGAGCAGGCTTGCCAGCTTGGGCTGAATCTCTGGGTACAGAATCCTGGTGATTAAACACAAACAAATCTTGAAGATTAGACAATCTGGAAATGAAGTGATCACAAACAAAAATAAAGACTTTTTGAGCTGTAGCTTAAAAAGAAAAAAAAGATGAACAGGAAAACTTAAGGAGTGCAGACGTACTTCCAGTCATCCGGTGCTGTGGGAAAGACTTTGCCAGACTTGGTGGTGATGATACAACCATCAATGTCAAACCCAGCGATCTGAAGGTAGAAGAGACACATTAGCTGTATGATTTCACAACCCTTAACATCTTGCGCTTAACACATAAACCTGAATTTAAATATCTTTTTAATCATCAAGTCAATATCCTCTTCTTGTGCACCTCTGGACCATTTTCAGCACAATTGCTGCTTTCCGATTGATCCCTGAGAGCACCGACCACATGCACTGTGCATGCCCCCCCCCAAAGATTAATTTTCATGGAGAGTAGTACGTGTAATCTACAGCTGTGAGTGTATATTTTGCCTGTTATATAAAAAAAAAAAACTCTCAGCTGTAGATAAATAAAGACATTCTATATTTGCTGATTATTTGAAGGAAACACTCCCCACCTTGTCACTCCCTTTGACACCAGCAGCTGTGTAAACCATTAAGTTGCCAAACTGCTGCCAGCTGCTCTTTAGACATGGTTTTGAAGGTGATGTAGACTGGATGCTGCTACTCTCCTCTGCCAGAGATTTTTCAGCAAATTCCTGGAGATGCTTGAGCTTTTCCTCAGCAAGTCTCTCCTCCTCCTCCTCATCCTCATCTTCTTTCATCTGCCTGTCTGAAGCCTCCTCATTTCTTCTTCGGCGCTTCACCTCAGGCTGCTCTTTCTTTGGGCTCAGGCGCCTTTTAGATGACTAAACAACATAGAAAAAAAATAATGCTTTCTCTCTTTATATATGCTTATACTGTAGACAGTTGGATGCACAAATCTATACATCACACTTGTTTACCTTCATGGGAGAGGTAGAGAAGAAATCCTTTATGCTGCGCTTGGGCGTAAGACTCGCTTGTGCCTGTTTTTCTTTTGAGCACGTCCCTCCTTTTGTCTTATCTGTTGCTTTCAGCCCTGTCTGTGCTGTGCTGGAGGCTATCCCGTTGGAACTCAGAGAGTAGTTCAGTGTGAATGGGTGGCTCTGGTTAACCAGGTAGAGAGTACCTCCGTGGCTGAGTTTACCTGACTGACCCCGGCCCAGTTTCTCACTATCCAGGAAACTCGGGTTTGGACCCAGCTGTGGAGAAATGGACATTGGACTGTAGCAGTTAGTGCATGAGCTGTGAGAGGAAAAGGTTGGATAAAGATAAAGGTGTGCTGACACCGGCTTTGAACATAATGATATGACTCATGCGGCTGGATCAGTTGGTCCATTGTCTAGAGTCAAATATTAACCCCTCATGATGTTGAAGGGAGTGTAGACTGATTCAAGTTTAACAGGCAGATTTAAAATACACTGCTCAAAAAAAAAAAAAATTAAAGGAACACTTTGGAAAAACATCAGATCTCAATGAGGGAAAAAAATGATACTGTAGTCCATCTTACCAATATTTCATTGCAGCCACTCAAAATCATACTCAGTAGGTTGTGTGTGTGTGTGTGTGTGGGGGGGGGGTCTCCTCTCAAATCTAGACCAGGGCATCACTGAGTTCCTGGACAGTGTGATGGTGGTGTCAGATGGACTGAAACACACATGGGGGCCTGTCAGTGGTATCAATTTATTCATCCTCCAGGAACTGCCTGCATGCTCTTGCCACATGAGGTGGGGCATTGTTGTGTCCCAGGAGGAGCCCAGGAGCCACTGCGCCAGCGTAGGGTCTGCCAGTGGGTCCAAGGATTTCATCCTGATACCTAGGGGCAGTCAGGGCGCTATTACTGAGCCTGTAGAGGTCTGTGGGTCCCTTCGTGGATATGTCTCCCCATCACTGACCCACCGCCAAACATGCTGAACAATGTTAGAGGCAGCATAAAGTTCTCCATGGCTTCTCCAGACCCTTTCACATCTGTCGCATGTGCCCAGGGTGAACCTGCTCTCATCTGTGAAAAGCAAACAGCTCCAGTGGTGGACCTGCCAATTCTGATATTCTGTGGCAAATGCCAATCGGGGTCCATGTTGCCAGGCAGAGAGCACAGGGCCCACTAGAGGACATCAGAACCTCAGGCCACCCTTATGAAATCTGTTTCTGATTGTTTGGTGAGAGACATTCACACCAGTGGCCTATTGGAGGTCATTTTGTAGGGTTCTGGCAGTGCTCATTGTAGGAGCCATTTCTTTTCCTTTATTTTGATTTACAGTATTTGATTGTAGTTTGAGTGTCTGCATACTAGGGGGCAGTAAGAGGTGACACGTTAAATAGTTTAGGGAATAATGACAGTCAGGCGTGCTGCTAGCCGGGAGGAAGCACACAGTTTTTTGACTGTCACCGTAGGGTTAGGTCGTGGGTGGCCAGCAATTGAGACTTTCTTTTAGTTGCATGCAAGTTGTTTGTGTAGAGCTATTAAGTGCTTATTTGTTATAGACACTAATATGAAATAAATTAGATGAGCTTCACTGCATGGATGTTGTGGATGGCACTCATTTTTTAACTCACGGAGATGCGTGCAAGCAATCACACCGGCATAGCAGCCCCTCGGTAATGGCTGGTAAAGTGCTGGATCAAGTCACACTCATTCTGTTCCTCTTGCACAAAGGAGCAGATACCGGTTCTGCTGATGGGTTGAGGACCTCTACGGCCCTGTCCAGCTCTACTAGAGTAACTGCCTGTCTCCTGGAATCTCCTCCATGCTCTTGAGACTGTGCTGGGAAACACAAAAAAACCTTCTGACAATGGAGGAGTTGGACTACCTGTGCAACCTCTGTAGGGTCCAGGTATCACCTTATGCTACCAGTAGAGTCACTGATCCTAGCCAAATGCAAAACTAGTGAAAAACAGTCAGAAAAGATGAAGAGGGAATTTTTTCAGTGGCCTCCATCTGTAAAATCATTTCTGTTTTGTAGGTTGTCTAATTGTTGCCACTCTAGTGCACCTGTTGTTAATTTCATTAATACCAAAGCAACCGAAACTGATTAACAAACCCTCTGCTATTTAACTGACCAGATCAATATCCCAGAGGTTTAATTAACTTGACGCTACACTCTGATTAAAAAGTGTTCCTTTAATTTTTGTTTTGTGAGAACTATATTACTGGGGAGGCATTCAGTGTAAGTTTTTCATACCTGTGTAACAACAGCATCCTGGTCTGCAAAGCAGGCCACCACCTTCACTGAAATAAATACAAGAGTTATAAAAATCTGGCCTCACAGACATGTTTCATATCTATACACATGCAGCGCTGGAACATCATCAACAACAACAACAAAAACTCATTGTTGATACGGGTCCATGGTGATTATATTTGGTACATGTAGTCAAATATTTAGCAATAAAAAGACTGAAGTTAATGCAGAAAAAATGCCTCTGCTAATATAGGAAATGATACTAAAAAAAATCCATTATCACTCTCTCTCTTTCTGGCACCCTATGGAGGTTACTTTATCCTCCCTCCTTAATAAATACACATGTCTGTCTGTAAGTAAATGTTCAGTGATCATACGTTTTAATCCCAGTTAGGAACTTCTGGAGTGTGCGGGCTTAATGTGTGTATTTTTCTGGATGGATAAATTAGCGGTGTTCCTCGGGGCCTCTCTCACATCACAAGGACACAAACAGAAAAGATAGAAACCCACGAACCTCAGCCAGTACCCCTGATTTTACTGACATAAAGACATGAATGAAGCACATCTGTCAGACAGCCACATTACCAGCATCTTCTTGGTTTGCACATCATAAACTAAGTAGCTTTTAGGTGGGGTGTACTAACGTTTAAACTACAACAGAGCACCCACAGCTTCTCAGATGTAAAGCTATGACGGTAAATGTGGCGCATGACCGGCCAGCCTCACCCTGGTGTCGGGAGCATTTCTTGTCGGCAACCCCAGTGTCCGGACCCCGGCCCAGAATTACAGCCCGTCCATCCTGCAGGGGGATCCGGGCTCCAGAGGCGCCAACCAGCGTGCAGGACATTTTAAAAGTGGCCACAGTGAGGCTGTCGATCCGTTAATTCCAGCTTTATGTTGTGTTTGAGACTCTTTTCTAAAGTTAAACCAATCTACAGGTGGTTAAACAGCCTCAAGGGGTAATAATCATCACTACACGATAACTTCGATTTCTTTCTTTCTTTTTCTTCTTTGAATGAAAAGCGTGAAGGTTGCGTCAACTAACAAAACTACAGTGCCCTTCTTTTCCAGCCACCCGCTGCGGTCCGACGCAAAAATAGCCCGCGTTCAGAAACATTTTTTCCAGAAGGTTCCGTTCAAACGACAGCAAAATTTTCCATGTTATTTTTTCCATGTAATTGAAAATATTTAATTATTTTCCCGCATGTAATAAGAAGTTGTTTTTTTTAAATTTATTTTGGGAGGCACTGAAGGAGTTAATAATAGTAACAGTTTCATGTTGCGCAGATCAGGACCGGTGAGTCACTGTTTTTCGCCTTGGGTGAGACAGGGAGGAAAATCTGATACGGAACTAAGACAAAGTAATTCTTTCTCTTACTTGCGCTTTAGTTTGAGACTAAATGCTCATCTGAAGAGGGTAGTGGCCATGCATGTTCGTCATTTATTTCTTATGCACAGTTTAGGCTTATGTAAAGTGTTGTGATGAATACTGAAGTGTAGTCTGTTTCCTCTTTAGAGGATGGTTTTGTTTTGTAAATGATTCTGTGGGTTGTCCTCACTGAAAACCCTCCTCTGATTATCATATGACTTCAAATAGGCGCTCCCTCTATTTGTTTCTTTATTTAAAAGTTTAAATAGCATTGCCCAAGAGCACCGGTGCGCGCGGCCGCGCGTGTGTGGGGTGTGTGTGTGTGTGTCGTCACCAAAAATGCCCCCCACACACACACACTAAACAGATAAAACAAAACAAAGGGAAATAAAGGGAAACAACTAACAAGAGGAGCCTATAATACAGCGCCTCTTTGGTACAGCAATGGTGTTTGGCACAATAGAGTGTGCAGACAATAATTATGAGTTGCTTAATATCCCGGACAAGACAGGGTTAAAATTAAAAATAGGCACTCCCTTTCACATTCTTCCTTCTGCCCTGTCAGGTAGAGCTCTGGGTGTGTCACCTGTCTTGTAATGACAAATGTGGTACCAAGTTGAGAGCAGTTATTTAACTTTTAATATCTGAACCAGCCGTTTTTTATTTTCTTTGGACAATTTGTTGTATAGCTTGTTACGATGTGTAACACATTAGCACCAGTATTGCTTTCATTTTATTTTTCATTTTTGTCGAGCTTTTTTTCATGCAAGAAATACTGTGAAATCTGATTTGCTAACACAATTTGTTCTCCATCTTCTTCATCAGTCTTTCAGAGTCTTCAGATCCTACTGACCATGTCCATCCAGTCATTCCAAAACCAACACGAAGAGGCCTATGCCTCCCTGATGAGAGGCCTGAAGGAGCTGGAACCTGCAGGGACCCTGTGTTCCCAGTGACCTGCTGCTGATTGGAGACCATGCCTTTCCTTTGGCAATGAACAGCCAAGGCCATGTGCTGATGGCTGCCTCTCTGTACGGCAGTGGAAGGATTGTGGTCCTGGGTCATGAGGGCTACCTGACTGCCTTTCCTGCTCTGGTAGAAAATGCTGTGACCTGGCTGAGAGGTGATGGCTCCGATAACCTCTCTGTAGGGGTGCACAGAAATGTCAGTGCAGTTGCTGATAACCTCCAAAAATCCAGCTTCCAAGCAGAAGTTGTGGGGGCCTTCAGTGACAACCCGGGGGTTGGTGTTTATGTGACAGACACCTTCAGCGTGGGTTCAGACCCGGTGGAGCTGGTGTCATTTCTGAAAGCTGGAGGAGGGGTGCTGATAGCGGGGCAGTCGTGGAGTTGGGCTGCAGATCACCCCAAAGAGAACACGCTGCATCAGTTTGATGGGAATAAAGTGTCGGGTGTGGCAGGGATCTACTTCTCTGATCATCCGGGTGATGCGGAGAACCTGCCTGTCTACCCTCAGATTCCCTCTTCCTGGATGTCTTTAGTGTGAGTGCATGCTAGTTCTTTTTTATTAGACAGTTACAAAGATTGCTCTTTGCAAAGGTGCAAGTTTTAAGCTGAACACTATAGTTTTATTAAAAGTGAAATGCTTGTTATTGAAGCAATTTACTTCAATTAATTCTAAATTAAATTTAACATCAAATAAATTGCAGTGTACTATAGATTGTATATGACATTTTAAAATTAATTTTTATTTATTTTTATTTTTAATTTTTATTTATTAATTGTTCTGCTTATTTTAATATATACTTTGTAAAGTGTACAAAATGATTCCAATTTACAAGCATGTTTTACATGTTTACATATTTATGTTACATTTTCATACGACATATTGTGTCAAACATTTGTTTTGATATCTTCTACCATCAAATTATGATTAAATTAAGCAATAAAATACAGTATATCTTGAGGATAAAGTCAACACTGGTTAAGAAAATAAATGTTATGCTGAAATTTTATAATGAAGCATATTTCTTATAAGAAATATGCTTCATTATGAAATTTCAGCATAATAAAACATGAATTCATTTCAGGTTTCACGATAATATTATAAAAATATAAAAAACAAAAACAAAATAAGAATTGTAAAATTAATTACTTGTATGTCAATTAATTTTTTTCAGAGATGAAGAAACAAATTTGAAAAATGCAGTTTACACAATTATTAACTCAGTTCTATACAAATCCTCTTCCACCTTTCAAATACAGCATAGGTAAGGATTTTGAGGATGACTTGCAGTTCTTACTCCAGGGGGTTTCAGAGTTTGAGCTCCCGTCTAAGTTAACTGCTTCTGAGCTTCTAGTCCATGGGCCGCTAGCCTTTCCCATCGGGACCACAAACGATGGACAGGCCTTCCTGGCAGGAGGCTACTATGGACAGGGACGAGTCATTGTGGCCACACATGAAGGATATCTGGGAACAGACGTAAGGTCGACACCATGAATTGGTCTTCCAGTTTAAGCCTTCATAAGTTGTAATCAACACATAACAGTTTTCTCACATTTTGCAAGTAAAAAAAATTCCATGTATTATGCATGTATTTCACAGATAGCTTGATTTAATCCAGACAACAAGTACATACTATTAAATATATACTATGGGTTTCCATCAGGACGTTGCTGTCTTTAGAATCACTGGTGAGAACTCTAACCCTATGTTAGGTACAGGAGGTAGAGTGGGTCATCTGCTAACTGAAAGGTTGGTGGTTTGATCCTGACCCCTAAGTTCCTTCCAATCCGTCCATCGGCATCTGAGTGTGTGAGTGTTATATTGAAAAGTACTTACATGAAAGGTGCTTGCATGAAAGTATGTTTGAATGAGGCGAGTGGTAGAAAGTGCGTTGTGTGCTCAAATGCAGTAGAAAGTGCTATTTAATTCCCAGTCCATTTGGAGAAAGCCAAAACAAGGTTTTTGGGGGGGAAAAAAAGAAAAAAGTGAATAGTTTTTGATGAGTGTCATTATAATGTATATTTTCTTTATTCCCTGATTTTAAAAGACTTGGTGAATAATTTAATTCAAAAACAAAACTATTCTAGGATGGATGGATGGATGCCTAGGTTAAATTTTGAGTTAGGGTTGTCAGCGATAGTGAATCATATCATGATAAGGTCAGGGTTACTATTTAGGGGTAGCAACCTCACAGGCAGTAATGAAATGTTGCTGCTGATCTGCCAAACCTTTTATAGATCAGATAAACACATGGCTGCCTTTGTGTCTGCTTTGCTTCTTTTATTTTAGAGCCTGGCTCCATTCTGGCAAAACGCCATCCACTGGTTGGATGAAGGCCGCAGAGGGGTTGTTGGTTGTACGGTGGATCGTGCACTCAATATTCTCAGCAAGTCAGGGCTGCAGTGTGAGAAGACAAACTTCAGGAAAGACCTCAGTGTGTTTGTGTGTGCGGCATATATCACTGAACATTTGGAGGAAATCCAAAACTTTGTGGCAGAAGGAGGAGGCCTGCTGATTGGAGGACATGCCTGGTGGTGGGCACAAAATCACCGTGGGCAAAATGTTTTAACAGAAATTCTCAGGTATGATGAAGCACCACAAAAGTCTGCAGAAACAAGCAAAAGTTTGGAGGCTCTAAGAAAAGCACCATGTGGTTCCAGTTAAGAACCATGTGTGTTTCCTGTGGGATGTGACTGACAGTGGACAGTTTGTACATTACCTGAATCTAATGTGTGAAACACTTTTATCTGAACAAGAATGTTTTATTTTGTAAACTTTAGGATATGGTGGAGGCCTTTTACCCATTGATGGCAGTTTGAGCCAGTGTATAATTCTCAAAGTAAAAAATCCATAACTACAATAAATAATGAAGATACAACACATAGAACACGCGAGTCACTAGACAAGCTACTTTACCTTTGCTCTGGAAAACCTCCAAGGTGAGGTGTGAAGGAGCGGTGGCCCAGCTTGTCCATCTCAACAAAATCCCGAGATTCTTCACTTGGGGCAGCAACCGTTTCCCAATCCAGTGGGTGCAGTTAAGAGAACTGTGGTGTCAGATTTGGAACTGCTGATTCTCATCCCAGCTGCTCTGCTCTCAGCTGCAAACTGGGGTGTGCTGAAGACCATATTCAGATGACGCTAACAAAACCATGTTATTTGCAACAAACAGGAACTTGATTTTGAGTTTCCCAAAGTGAACACCCTCTTTTCCCAACTTACTTTGAGATTCTATTTGTGAATATCTTAAACAGGATCAGAGACAATGGGAAACAGTTGGAGCCTTCTCTTAAAACCTTAAATAAATTTTGTCAGGAAGGCTGATCTGTGTTAATACCTCTATAATTGCAGCACAATCTCTAGACTATCTTTTTGGAAAATGGGGACCACCACCTTTGTCTGCAACTCTATTTAATCTATATAAGTTGCTAAATGTGAAAAAGAAAGCTTGATTTCAAACCCAAAATTACTGGTAGTGTTTGTTATAGTTCACTTGTATCAGCCCTTAAGCTACTCAAAATGCTTTTAGACTACAAGCCACATATACCCATGAAAAGACACTCTCATATGGTGCTTTCATTGTATGCGCACCGTGCTCTGACAGCTCACAGAATTTTGTCCAGATAACCAACCTTCCAATTAGTGGAAAACCAAGGTTCCCACATCTCTAACCACGCAGCACAGTACTGTATATTAAGTCAGATTTGCTGTAATGTCTTTCAGGGAACAAGCTCCTGAACAAAATGGGACTGAGTGTGTTGGGAGCGACAATCAGAGGAGGATCATACAAAGCCCCTGTGCCCAGCCAGGTTATTAAAGATACCTACCACTTCCGTCACCTTCTGTACCGCTTCGCCGCCCATGTGACTACAGGTGAAAAACTTAGCGAGCACGAAGAGAGATGTCTGAAAAAGCTGGGCAATGACTGCAGCACTTACTTGCAGATGAAAGCCCATGACTGCTCCCACTACAGACAAGTGCTGGCCACACTTACTGAGGTGTTGATGAGGTCAGGCCTGCCAGAGGTGAGTAGACAAAATATTGTGCACACCTTTGCAAACAGAATTGCAACAGAATGATACAAAGATGTGCTGGATGATGTGGTTTTGTGCCAAAACATGACAGTGTATGTCACGGCTACTGGTTGTTACATCACTGATATCAGTCAGTAATATGTGTTAGAAACAATTTGTATTTTATTTTATCTTTTTTATTTTTGCCCTGTGTATGCGTGGGGTTTGGTGGTTTTGTTTTGTTGTAAGCTGCAAATATTTTGATAAAGTGAGAAAGTTATTTTATAACATTCACCATTCATTTTCAAGGTGAGTGAAAGCTGCCCTGTAAGGAGTCCCAAAGACCACTTCCTTCTCACGGTGGGGACAGAGTTATATAAGGTTTCCCCAGATCCTGATGCCCTCCTGCCCCACCTCCACAAGGACAATCCACTGATGCCCGTTGTCTATAACCACCGGATCAAGATTGATGTTAAGACAGCAGGTCAGATCTCACTGCTGTGTACAAATATGCGATCTGTTTATAATTTTAATTACCGTACAGTATGTGTGTACAAGTTATGGTTTCATAAACATATTTAAATTGCACAGCAGTGTTCAGCATGCTGCAGTAATATTTGTGCTTGATGTTATATAGTATTAATCTATGTTAATCATGTTACTGAATATGTGAAAGATGTAAATGCAGATTTTATACTGTGAGTTTCAGATGGGGAAGAGTGGATCAGTACAGGTCTCTACCTCTCTCCTGGTATGAAGACCTACGTGGCCATACCACCTCAGATTGTCAACAAGGATTGGAAGGTACTGAATACAAAGTGGGTTGATTTTGAGTTCACTGTAGTTTTAGAATGCTGCAACCCCATGCAAGACTCTGTCCCGAGTAGTGCTGGAAGCCCAGAAGAACAGCTCAGATCCACCAGCTATCTAAGGGTGGCCAAGTGCCTGAAGAAACAGGCTAGGTGCCTATTTCGTCAGAATTTGAAAAATCCCAGAAAAAAACATGGGTGTGGTGGATACTATAAATCATATCAGGTCATTCAGTCTTTGAATGTGTTAGGTATATTAACATGTTTTCTGTACTTTATCATATCTTTGTATATGTTTTATTTTGTTTTATATACTGTTGTTTCTCTTACTCAAATAAGGAGATATGGTGACCCTTCTTTGAGAAGGGCACTGAGGGTGATACTTCATTGTTGAGTTCTCACAGAGCACACATAAAAGCCTTCTGAGTTTCTTTTATCAACCAGACCACCAGAAGGGAAAGAGCCAGGAAGGAACTGGTTGTAAAAGTGATATCTTTGTGTGCAGCCATGTGAATGTATCCTAAATGTTTATTACCTGCACTTAACTGCATTTAGTGTGGGGTCATTGATGAGACGTCATATGATCCTTACGTTGAAAGTTCTGAATAAAAACCGTGCGTGAAGGGAACATCCTCGAAGGAGAGAGTGACCACTTCCTGTTTGAGTAAGGAGCGGAGAATTTACTTTTCTGTCTCGGTGCTCAAGGAGGCATGGTTCCCTTCCCCGCTAGCGGCGAAAACCTGAAAACTGTGTATGTGCATTTATTCCTCATCACTTGTTAATTTTGAATGATTCTGAACCGATCAGAATGTTGTGCAGTCATTGCATTTTTAGTTATTCCTTTTTCTAGTATTGCATCCTTCAGTTTATGGTATAAACAATTCTTACATCACAGCAATGCATTTTCCTTTTCATCTGCAGATTCAGATAGGCTGTCAAACTGATAAACTGTACCAGCATGATGAGCTGAAGAGACCACCATGTGTTCATGAGCGATTTGATGTCAGCTCAGAGATGATACAGGTTTGGAACCTTTGGGGAGGACTCATCTACCTGGTGGCCCCACCCAAAACACAAGTGGAGGGAGTGGAGGTCGTAGTGCAAATGGCTGTACCTGCTCCATATTATAAGTCTGGTGAGTCTGTGGTGGATGATACTTTGATAGGTGTTTGCAGAAGTCTGTAGAAGTTTGTTTGCTTTGGGTTAATGGAGTTTTTTGAAGAATATAAAAGGCAATTTGAGGGTCTGAGGGCAGCATCTCTTTTGTTTGCTGGGACAATTATGATAAATTTAATTTAATTTTAAGTGGCCAGAAAGGAAAGGAAACAAATATCCAGTTTAAAAGTTTAACTTAGTGAGCAGTGAGTTAGGTGTTCTTTATTATTAACAAGAGCAACTAATTGCACCACAACCATTTAATACTTATAAGTCTGTTTACACATCTGGGGCAGAAATATATTATACACTGTATGTGATATTGTATACAGTGTAAGAACTCATTTAAACTGTGAACATCATAGAAAATGAAACACAGTCATTATAATGACATTTTTGTCCCTATCACTGGTGGTTAGCACTGTTTCCTTGCAGCTAGAAGGGCTGGGTTCAAATCCACTTTGGCCCAGGCCTTTCTGTGTGGAGTTTCCATGTTCTCCCTGTGTCTGGGTACTCTGGTTTCCTCCCACAGTCCAAAGACATGCAGTAGGTTAGTTGGTGATTCTAAATTGCCCATAGGTGTGAATGGTTGTCCCTCTCTGTGTTAGCTCTGCAACAGACTGGCAACCTGTACAGTATGCACCATGTTGTATCCTTATTTCATTGTTATTAATTCATAAGTTACATTTCATGGTTTTTCATTTTATTAGCTAAAAGAAAGGATAAGTCAGAACATGACTGATTTAGCATGCTATTGCACTTTTTGTGTTAGCAAACTCCTCACCTGGTTTATTTTTTTAAAATGTGTAATAGTTAAAAGCATTTTAACAGATGGTAAACGGACTGGCTCTGAAATAGCTTTTTTCAGCATGCCTTATTTACTCATTCATACAAGCACTTTTTTCTACAACTAAGTGCTTTCTATCAAAGTCCAGTACACACATTGGAGAGCGCCTTGGGATTCAGTATCTTCCCAAGATACTTTGGCACACAGGCTGGAATCAAACCACCAACTTTCCAATTAGTAGATGACCTGCTCTACCTCCTGAGCTACAGTCACTCCTCTATCCACTCCTCTTTTGTTCATTTCAGGTGTGACAACTGCAGCTCAGTGGTCATTGCTGCGCACAGCTCCTTCACCCTGGGCAGAGTTGGAGTTTGAAAACATCATCCTCATCGTGCCATCAGATGCTGTTCGGGACCTGGAGCGACCAGATGAGTTGGCTGCTCTTTGGGATGAAATCATGAGGGCCATTGCAGATCTGGCTGCCAAACCACACAAATTTCCCCGCAAAGAGCGCTTTGTGGCAGATGTGCAGATTTCTCATGGTTAGTGCATTTTGCCTTTTGTTGTATACACCTGCATCTCATTTGCTTGTGCTATAGACACTCTCAAGGGCATGAAATCTGATCCAGAAAATGCTGGGTGGCAGGTTGGGTACACATGAACCAATCTGTAATAGAGCAAACACACAGAAAGAAAACCACTGGCATTTTTACTTATATAATAATATATTATTTAATAACTAACAATAATTTGGAGTTTCACCAAATCAGCATGTCCATGTTGACCGTGTTTATCAGTAACTTTTCTTTATTTTCTGTCAAATTTAGGGCTACAGGCCACAGTTCTAATCACTGTACCACTGTGCTGCCTCTGGTAGACTCAGTGAATAAAAACATAATGTTGGGAATGAGAGTAATAGGTCCACTTTGAAGCTCTGTCCATGCTGAGCTGTAGGTTGAAAATACTGTATATTAAGGAACATTTAGTAACATGTGATCATATGTGATGTAAACTGCATTGTGACAATGTTCCATGTTTTATATATGTTAAAATATATAAAATTTCTTGTTTGAAGTTGAAGACTTATAATAATATGCTGCTTTTGTTTGGATTATTTGCTCTGACAGGATACATATGCATGTTTTTGTTTTTTTGTTTTTTTCTACCAAAGCTATACCACTGTTGATTGCTCTTTTTCAGGTTTTATGCATGCAGGTTATCCTGTCATGGCACACAAAGGCACAGCTGGTGCCCTGGTCAGCATTAAGAAAGGTAAA
This sequence comes from Pterophyllum scalare, assembly GCA_024447675.2. NCBI lineage: Eukaryota > Metazoa > Chordata > Actinopteri > Cichliformes > Cichlidae > Pterophyllum > Pterophyllum scalare. The sequence goes on from JAMQGT020006602.1 coordinate 242,589, forward strand.
GGCATGTGGGGTGCCATCCATGAGCTGGGACACAACCAACAGAGAGACTGCTGGGAGTTCCGACCGCACACCACAGAGTGTACATGCAATCTGTGGTCAGTGTATGTGCATGAAGAGGTGCTGGGCATCAGCAGAGCACAGGTGAAGTAAATAATGTGTTTTTGAGACCAGTGGCTTGAAAAGCTTATGCTGAATTGTTACGCTTTTCACATCAGTCAGCATCAGAAACACAACTCCTCTTTTTATGTCCTATGATGACAAAACACTTAACTTTGTTTTACTGAGAGTACAGTATTTCACAATCATCTCATTTCACGTTGTTCAATGCAGGCTCATGAAGCTGTAAATGCAGAAAACCGAAAAAATCGAATGGAGGATTACATCAAGGGAGGCAGGAATCTCAACAGCTGGAGCATGTGGGTGGCCCTGGAAACATATCTGCAGGTGAGAGAATTAGATAGAGAAACTATGCTTGGTCCACACTGGAGTGACTCTTTTTAACTGAAAAAAGATATTTCAAATAAGACTCAGAGTCTGTAGCTCCATTTGATCTCATCATCTACCAGGCCATCAGCAAATTACTTAGGTGTAGGGTTTGATTTACATTGCATTTTAGCCACACTAATCAAGGACAGTTTCAGAAGGTACAGGATTATACTTTTAAATCAAGTCTATCAAGCAAGTGTGGAGACAGAATTAAAACAGAATCTTTGCAGTCAAATATAAATGAAAGCAATACTTTAATGCACATAACATAACCAGCATTCTGACTTTGTGTCCTCATCTGTAGCTGCAGGAAAAGTTTGGCTGGGATGCCTTTAAGAAGGTATTTGCTGCTTACCACCACATGAGCAACATCCCTGGTGACAACAAAGGAAAGATGAACCTGTATGCTGAGACTTTCTCCCAGACTGTGGGGATGGACCTGAGTGGATTCTTTAAGGCCTGGGGGTGGCCCATAGAAACAGCCACTGAAGAGAAACTGTCCAGTCTGCCTCCCTGGAGTGATTACCCCATGAGCCAGTATGACTGAACCTGCTTTCAAGCAGTACTGATATCTTGGCATGAAGTGTACAATGAGCAATACAGTGATCTGAGTTTGTTCTTTGTTGTTGTAGTTTACAGTATCTGAATAGAGAAACAGAAATGATGTACTGTAGTTGCAGATTTAAAAAATGACCTGATT